>WNYA01003354.1:0-26403 GCA_019512145.1 Engystomops pustulosus | reverse complement strand
GCTTGGTATGGGGACCGGAGGGCTGTCCTACAGCCTGGCAGGTCTCCAGTAGGGTGGTGTTGGCAAGAAATGATGAGGGAGAGGCTGCTATAGCGGATCTCCCTGGGGCAACCCTTTGGTGTCTAGAGTATGAGTCTCTGTTAATAGGAAGCTTCAGCTTTATCCTGGATTGCTTCAGGTATCACCCTGGAAGTTAGGATGATACCCCTTTCCTCACTCACTAGCTATTAGCTTCACTCTTCAGGCAGGGGCTAGGCTCACCTGCTCTGGTCTGGTGTGCTGACTGCACAGACTCCTCTGAGTCTCTAATCTGACTAAGTCAGCAACTTCCGTAGCCGCAGGAGTAGGTGATGTCGACTGCGTTGGATGGCAAGCTAGAGCAGAGCCCTCCATTTCCACGGATTCAGGCTCTTTCTGCGGTCCAGTAGGCGGTATGCCCTTTGGACTGTGCAATGCCCCTACAGTGTTTCAGGAATTTGTCAATGACATTTTTAGATACTTGCTCTACACCTGTGTCATAGTCTACCTAGACAATATCCTGGTGTTTTCTGCTGACCTGGAGTCTCATCATGTCCACGTACAACAAGTTCTTAGGCGCCTAAGGCCCAATCGTCTCTATGCCAAATGGGAAAAGTGCCAGTTCCATCAGAAGGTTGCCTCACCATTCTCCTACAAACTACCCCAAACAGTGCCAGATCATACTTGACAAAGGTCGTGATGACCGAAACGTCGTGAACTATTTCTGATCTGTACAATAATATATAATTTGTGTTCATTTACTACGGTGAAGGATATACTGTGTGAAATATTCACTGAAATAAAAAGTCAAAAAAATCCAGTTCGGTGTGTGCCATGTTCTCTATTTGGTTTAAGGAGGATTGAGAATCCTACATTGAGCACCGACCCCGAATAGTGTGCGGTTACTACTGTTTCTAAGTTCCATCAGAAGAGTCTTCCATTTCGTGGATACCTCATCTCCGGTGAGGGCCTACAGATTGATCCAACCAAGTTATCTGCGGTACTTCAGTGGCCTTGCCCAGTAGGACTTCATGCCATACAGAGATTCCTGGGTTTCGCCAACTACTACCGGCAGTTTATTCCACATTTTTTCTCTCTTGTGTCTCCCATTGTAGCGTTGACAAAAAAGAAACACTGATCCCCTAAATTCTGGAATCCGGTGGATTGAGGAGGCATTTAAGTTAAATATGCATTGGATTCTGTATTCTCGACTTCTTCTACATCTCACCACGGTCCGAAGGGACAATGGACCATACCACCAGTACGTTAGGCAGCACTACAAGCCACCCGGTCCCTGCGAATCTAGCTGCCCCCAACACAAGGAAGGGCTCAATGGGCGGACATTGCATGTTGTAGTACTCAAAAAATTGCCACCATGAGGTTACTATATTCTATGTTGGACCCCATAGAGGCAATGCCAGGGAAACTATCTTTATCTTCTCCTTGTTAGGCCAATAGCGGGACGCAAAAATAGACCGAGAGAAGGAGGAGGAAGGAGTGTCGCGGGATACGACTATTCCCACATGTGTGCAGCGATCTACACCATGCGGACCTAAGCCTTCATACGGGGACATTCAAAATACCCAAAATCCCCTGGTTTAGAAGATCGCTTTAGGTATTTATAGACTGTTTTCTGTGTGGTGCTTTCAATGGAATTTTTTGAGAGTTTCTAATTTGAAGTTTTTTGGGGAATAATAAGCGCCAAAAGAAAGAGAAAAAGGGGTGAAGACTGTGGTGGGGTGGTGGTGGGATTTGGACAGAAGTGGGGAAGGCATGGCATGATGACCACTCGCTAACTGAGGTCAGGTCAACAGGGGGGGTTTTGGGGTGGTTGAGGATCCGTCCCGAATATGATAAAGTTCGGGAGTTCGGGTTCCCAAAGGATTCCCGGAAGATCGGGTTTACAAAGGGTTACAATTTATTGTCAGTTGCTTTGTGGTCCTCCCCACCATAACCTAAAACAATAAAGTTACCCAGTCTTTAAGGTTAGGATGGGGTTATGATAAAGGGCAAGAGACGGGGTAATTGGGTTGGGTTGACCTTGCTTACAGTCATTATTTATATGCTGAGGTTGTAGCTGTCCCGGGGACAAACGCAATCAATGGTTCGGATAGAGGGGAGGATAACCAGGTGTACTGATGTGCCAAGAGAACAACGGTTCCAGTTCTTGTAACGACGTGTCCACAGACCTGATCCAAGTTGCGGATCGCCGGGTGCACGGCGTGCACCGTGCTCTGCTGCCTGCCCCGCTACACCTTCACCTTCCCCCACCTCCCAGGATCCTGGCTCCGCTCAGGTCCCCGGCAGCTGCACTCACACGCTAGGGCGCGAGACTCTCCAGGAAATTAAAGGGCCAGCATCCGCCTATTGGTGCTGCATCAAGGATCTGGCTAAATGCCTGGCGAATCCTAGTATTTCCTGCCGGATCTTCTATGTTCCTGTTACTGAAGTAAAAGCCCTGCGTGGTCTGTGAGCGTGTACATAGTATCAGACCCCGGTGAGAAGTATTCAAGAAACGGTGTATGATAAGTATTAAGCCAACAGGTGTTTGGGTGATAAGTATCAGACCCTGGTGATAAGTATTAAGCCCCGGTGATAAGGATTCAGCCCCCGGTGAGAGTATTCAGGCCCCCGCGGATAGTATTCAGCCCCCGGGTGATAAGGATTCAGCCCACGGTTGATAAGTATTCAGCCCCCCGGTGATAAGTATTCAGCCCACGGTGATAAGTAGTCAGCACTGGTGAAATTATTCAGCCCCTGGTGTAAGTATTCGGCCACCAGGGATGAGTGATTCAGACCACGGTCGCGGGTGATAAGTAGTTCAGCCGACGTTGGGTGATAAGTATTCAGAACCTCGGTGATAAGGATGCAGCACATGTTGATAGAATTTTCAGCACTTGTGTGAGTAGTCGGACCCAAGGTGATGAGGTATTAGGCCCCCGGTGTGGAGAGTATTCAGCCCTTGGTGATAGATTCAGCCCCCCCAGGTATAAGATTAAGCCCCAGGGATAAGTATTTCAGCACCTGGTGTGGATAAGTATTCAACCCTGGTGCATAAGTATTCAGCCCGGTGATGAGTATTCAGCACCCGGTGATAAGTATTCCCCCCAGGGTGATAAGTATCCGCAACCGGGTTGAGAAAGTATTCAGCCCCCGGTGAGACGTATTCGGCCCCCCAGTGATAAGTATTCGGCCCACTGGTGATGAGTATTCAGCACTGGTGATAAGTATGTCAGCCCCCGGCGTGATAATTTCAGCCCCTGGTGAGAGATATTTCAGCCCTCGTGTGGAGAATTCGGCCCACGGTGATGAGTTATTCGGCACCCGGTGATGAGGTATGTCAGCCCCCTAGGTAATAAGTTATTAAGCCCCTATGGTGATAAGTATTCAACCCCTTGGTGATAAGATCAGCCCCCGGTGATAAGTATTCAGCCCCCGGTGATGATAAGGTATTCAGCCCCTGGTGATAAGTATTCGGGCACATGGTGATAACTATTCAGCTTTGGTGATACGGATTTCAGATCCCCGGATTAAGTATTCGGGCCACTGCGGGATAATTATTCGACCCTGGTGATAAGAATTAAGCCCACGGTGATAAGTATTCGGCCCACGTTGATATAGTATTCGGCCCATGTGATAAGTAGTGACCCCGAGTGATAAGAATTCCGCCCCTGATGATAAGTATTCGGCCGACGCTTGTGATTAGATTCAGCCCCTGGCGGTAACAACTATTAAGCCCCTGGTGGATAATTAATTCAGTCCTTGTTGAGAGTATTCAGCCCCCCGGGGTGATAACGTATTCAGCAACAGGTGAGAGTATTCAGCACCTGGGTGATAAAGTATTAAGCACCTGGTGATAAGTTATTCGGACCCCTCGTGATGAGGTATTCAGCCATGCGTGATAAGTATTCAGTCCCTGGTGATAAGTATTCGGCCCCATTGGTGATGAGTATTCAGCCATGGTGAAAGTATTCAGCCCCTTTTGATCAGTTATCAGCCCATTGGTGATAAGTATTCAGCACGTGTGAGAGTTATTCAGACCCAGGTGATAAGTATTCAGTCCCTGGGTGATAGTATTCAGCCCCTGGTGATGAGATTAGCCCTGGTGCAGTATTCAGCCCTTGGTGATAAGTATTCAGCCCCGGGGGATAAGTATTCAGCATGGGAATACGTATTCGGCCCCACGTGATAAGTATTAGGCCCCCGGTTGATAAGTATTTCAGCCCCTGGTGATAAGTATTCGGCCCCCTTGGTGTGATAGTATTCTGACACCATGTGATAAGATTGGCCCATGGGTGATAAGTATTAGGCCCCTGGTGATAAGTACTCAGACCTTCGGTGATAAGTTTTTAGGCCCATTGGTGATGAGTATTCAGCCCATGGTGATGATAATCAACCCCCAGTGATAAGTTATTCGCACTGGTGATGCATGATTAGGACCCTGGTGATAAGTATTCGACCCTGGTGGATAAGTATAGACCCCGGTGATAAGTATTCAGCCCCCGGTGATAAGATTCGGCCCCCGAGTGATAAGTATCTCAGCACCTGGCTGATTAGAGTATTCAGCCCCTGTGGTGATAAGTATTTGGACCACGGTATGAGTATTAGGCCCCTGGGGATATAACAAATTCAGCCCCTGGTGTGAGAATTATTCAGTCCTTGTGATGAGTATCAGCCCATGGGTGAGAAGTATTCAGCCCCCGGTGATAAGTATCAGTCACTTGGTTGATGAGTAATTGTTCCAGCCCCTGGTGCTAAGTATTCAGCCCCTGGTGATGAGGTTCCCCCATGGTGAGATGGTGTAAGTATTAAGTCCATGGTGATGAGGATTCGCACATGGTGGTGATAAGTATTTCAGCCTTCGGTGAAAAGTATTCAGCCCATGGGGATAAGATATTCGGCCCCTGGTGATAAGTATTCAGCCCCTGTGAAATTATTCAGTGCCCTGTGGTGAGGAGTATTAAGAATAAGCGGTGAGGGATGTATCAGTCAATGGTGATGAGTATTCGGCACCTAGTGATGAGTATTCAGCCCCTGGTGATAAGTATTCAGCCCCTTTTGATTAAGTATTCAGCCCGGTGATAAGTATTCAGCTACCCGTGATGAGTATTCAGTCCCTGGTGAATAGTATTCAGCCCACGGTGATCAAGTTCAGCCCCTGGTGATAAGTATTCCAGTCCCTGGTGAATGAGAGTATTCGCCCATGGTGATAGTATCAAGCCCTTGGTTGATAAGTATTACGCACCCTGTGACCCTGGTGATAAGTATTCGGCCCCTGGTGATAAGTATGCAGCCCTGGTGAAGAAGTATTCAGTCCTGGTGATAAGTATTGGCCCATGGTGATAAGTATCAGCCCTGGTGAGATAAGTATTCAGCCCTTGGTGATAAGCTATTAGGCCCTGGTGATAAGTATTAGGCCCCTGAGTCGGGAGTATTCAGCCTATGGTGATAGTATCTCGGCCCCTGGTTCTGATTAAGTATTCGGCCCCTGGTGATAAGTATTCGGCCCATGTGCTGAGTATTCAGCCCTGGTGATTGGTGATAAGTATTCAGCCCTTGGATGATAAGTATTCAGCCCCTCCACTGTGGAAAGTATCGGCCCATCGGTGATAAGTATTCAGCCCCCTGGTGATAAGTATTACCCCCGGTGATAAGTATTCAGCCCTGGTGGATAAGATTCGGCCACTGGTGATAATTATGTGGCCCCTGGTGATAAGTATTCGGCCCTGGTGACTAAGTCTCAGCCCTTGGTGATGAGTTTTCAGCCCCTGGTTGATGGTATTAAGCCCTCTCGGTGATTAGGTTACTCAACCACCAGTGATAAGTATTCGGCCCCTGGTGATGAGTATTTCAGCCAATGGTGAAATGTATTCAGCCCCTGCATGGTTGATATAAGTATTCTAGCCCCTGGTGATAAGTATTCGCCCAGGTGAGGTGATAAGTAGTGCGGCAACCATGATAAGTATTCAGCCCTGGTGAGAAGTATTCAGCACCATACGGTGTGAGAAGTATTTCAGAAAATCCCGATCGGGGATAGATGCGGCCCCCCGGTATGAGTATTCGGCTACCAGGGTGATAAGTATTCAGCCCCAGTGATAAGCTATTCCGCCCTGGTGATAAGTATTCAGCCACAGGGTGATAGTATTCAGCCCCCGGTGATAAGTATTCAGCCACCGGTGATAAAGTATTCAGCCCCTGGTGATAACTATCAGCCCTGTTGTAATTAGTCAGTCCCTTGTTGATGAGTATTCAGCCCCTGGTGATGGTAGTCGGCCCTCTGGTGATAAGTATTCGGCCCCTGGTGATGAGTATTTCAGCTCTGGGTATAAGTATTCGGCCCCTGTGATAAGATTTGGCAACAGCGTGATATGTATTTGGCCCATCCCCTGGTGATTAGTAGTCAGACCACCGGTGATAGTATCAGCACCTGGTGATAAGTATTGGGCCCCAGGATGAAGATTCAACCCACTGGTGGATAAGTTTCAGCCCCGGTGATTCGGGGGGATAAGTATTCAGACCCTGGTGATAAGTATTCAGCCCCGGTTGATGAGTATTCAGCCCCGGTGATAAGTATTCAGCCCACAGTGATAAGTATTCAGCACCGGTGATAAGTATTCAGCCCCCGGTGATAAGTATAGCCCCCAGTGTAAAGTATTCGACCCCTGGTTGATAAGTATTCAACCCCGGTGATAAGTACCTCAGCCCCTGGTGATGAAAGTATTCAGCCCCAGGGAAAGTATTTAGCCCTGGTGATAAGTATTCGGCCCCTGGTGATAAGTATTTTCAAGGCATGGGATAAGTAGTCCAGCCCCCCAGGGGATAAGATGCAGCCCCCGGTGATAGTATTCAGCCCAGCTGAGCAGTGATAAGTATTCAGCCCCCAGTGATACGTATTCAGCCCCAGTGATAGTATTTCAGCCACCAGGGCTAGTATTTCAGCCCCCCAGTTGATAAGTATTCAGCCCCCGGTGATAAGGGATTCAGCCCCTGGTGATAAGTATTCAGCCCAGTGATAAGTATTCAGCCACCGTGATAGGATCAGCTCTGGTGATAAGTATTCGGCCCCTTGGTGTAAGTATTCAGCCCAGTGATAAGTATTCAGCCCCCTGGTGATAAGTATTCAGCCCCCAGTAGGTGCATAAGTATTTCAGCCCCAGTGATACGTAAGTCAGCCCCCTGGTGGGTGATAAGGATTCAGCCCTGGTGATGACGTATTCAGCCCCGGTGATAAGTATTTCATCTCCTGGCTTATAAGTATTCAGCCCCTGGTGCTTGATAATATTTGGCACATGGTGATGAGTATTCGGACCCCGGTTATAAGTATCAGCCCCTCCGGTGGATAGATTCAGCCCCTGGTGATAACGTATTATCCCCTGTTGATAAGATTAAGCCCCTGGTGATAAGTATTCGGCCCCCGTGATAAGTATTCAGCCCCTGGTGAGAGTGTTTGGCCCAGGGTGATTAGTATGTGGACCCCTGGTGATAAGTATTCGGCCCATGCGTGATGATGAAAGTACCAGCCCTTGGTGATGAGTTTTCAGCCCTGGTGATGAGTATTCCGCCATGGTGATGAGTACTCAACCCCAGTGATAAGTATTAGGTCCCTGGTGATGAGTATTCAGCCCCTGGTGATAAGTATTCAGACCATGGTGATATAAGTATTCAGCCCCCGGTGATAAGTGATTCAGCCCCCGGGGCTGATAAGTATTCGGACACCAGTGATAAGTAGTTCAGCCCCCTGGTGATAAGCTATTAAGCCCCTGGTGATAAGTATTCGGCACAAGGTATGAGTATTAACTGGCCCCTGGGAAAAGATTATGCAGCACCATGCGGTGATAATTATTCAGTCCATGGTGATGCGTACTCAGCCACTGGGTGATAAGTATGCAGCCACCGGGGGTGATGAGATCAGCACCTGGTTTTGGTGATAAGTAACTTCAGTCCCTGGTGTATGAAGTATTCAGACCCCTGGTGAAACGTAATAGTCAGTCCTGGTGATGAGTATTCAGCCCCTGGTGATAAGTATTCAGCCATTGTTTGTGATAAGTATCTTCAGCCCCTGGGGATAAGACTATTCGGGCCCCTTGGGATACTATTCAGCCCCTGGTGAGATTATCAGTCACTGTGATGAGTATTCAGCCACTGGTGATAAGTATTCGGACCCCGGTGATGAGATATTCAGCCACTGGGTGATAAGTATCAGCACCCGGTGATGAGTATCAGTCATCTGGTGATGAGTATTCGTCCCCTGGTGCATGAGTATTCTGCAGCCCTGCGGTGATTCAAGGATTCAGCCCCTTTTTGATAAGTATTCAGCCCATGGTGATAAGTATTCAGCCCCCGGTGGATGCCGATCAGCCCCTAGGTGATGAAGTATGCAGTCCCTGTGATGAGTATTCAGCCCCCGGTGATAAGGATTCAGCCCCAGTGGAGTATTCAGCCCTGGTGATAAGTATTACGCCCCTGGTGATAAGTATTCGGCCCATGGGATAAGTATTCAGCCCTGGTGATAAGAATTCGGCACTGTGTGATATGTACTCAGCCTTTGTGCTGAGTTGAGCCCTGGTGATGAGTACTCAACACCCCGTGATAAGTATTCGGCCCCGGGTGGGATAAGTATTCCGCCCCCCGGTGATAAGTATGCGACCCCGGTGATAAGTCTTAGCCACTGGTGAGATAAGTATTCAGCCCCTGTGAGAGTTATAAGGACACCAGGTTGATGAGTATTCAGCCCCATGGTGAATAAGTATCGGCCCCGGTGATGAGTCTTCAGCCCTGGTGATGGTATTCAGCCCCCAGTGATAAGTATTCAGCCACCTGGTGATAAGTATTCAAGCCCATGTTGATAGATATTCAGACCTTGTGTTGGAGTATATTGGACCCCTATCCGGTTATGAGCGGATCCGCCCCCGGTGATAAGTATTCGGCCCCCAGTGAGAAGTATATTCAGCCATGGGATAAGTATTCGCCCCTGGTGTATATCGGCCCGCGGTATGAGTATTCGGCCCATGGGATAACTATTCAGGGCCCCTGGGATAATTATGCAGAATACCGCTGTGTGATGCGATTCAGCCCCGTGGTGATAAAGTATTCAGCCCCCGGTGATGAGGTATTAGCCCTCGGGTGTGATAAGTATTCCAGTACCTGGTGATGAGTTTCAGCCCCTGGTGCTAAGTATTCATGTCCTGGTGATGAGTATCAGCCCCTGGTGATAAAGTATGCAGCCATTGGTGATAAGTATAGCCCCTGGGGATACGTATTCGGCCATGGGTGATAAGTATTCGACTGGTTATAATTATTCAGGCCGGCGACTTGTATTGAGATCAGCCCCCCGGGTGATGAGTATTCGTCCTATGGTGATGGAGTATCGGCCCCTGGGTGATGATATTCAGCCCCTCGGGTGATTAAGTATCAGCCCCTTTTGATAGTATCCGCCACTGGTGATAAGTATTCAGCCCCCGGGGTGATAGTTTCAGCCCCTGGTGATGAGTATTCAGTCCCTTGGGTGATGAGTAGTATCAGCCCTCCGGTGATAAGTATTCAGCCCACCCGGTTGATAAGTATTCAGCCCCCGGTGATAAGTATTTCAGACACGGTGATTGAGTATTCAGCCCCTGTGCTGATAAGTTATTCAGTCCCTGGGTGATGATATTCACGCCCATGGTGAAGGAGGTATCAGCCCTTGGTTGATAAGTATACGCAACCTGTGATAAGTTTCGAGCCCTGGTGATAAGTATTCAGCCCCTGCGTGATAAGTGTCAGACACTTGGGGTATTAAGTATTTGGCACCCTGGTGATAAGTATCGGCCCAGTGGTGATAAAGTACTCAGCCTTGGTGATGAGTTTCAGCCCCTGGTTGATGAGTATCAGCCTGGTGAAGAGTACCAACCCCCAGTGAAAGTTTTCGGCCACTGGTGAGGAGTATTCAGCCCCCGGTGATAAGGATTCCAGCCCCCGGTGATAAGTATTAGCCCACACGGTGATAAGTATTCAGCCCCCGGTGATGATAAGGTATTCAGCTACTGGGATTAAGTATTCAGCCCATGGTGATAAGTATTCAGCACCGGGGATACGTATCAGACCATGGAGGATAAGTCATTCGCCCCCCGGTGGGATAAGTAGTCAACCCTATGATAAGTAGTCAGGCACCGGGTGATATAGTATTCAGCCACCGGGGATGAGTATTCAGTCAATGGTGATGAGTAGATTCAGCCCCCGTTGCTAAAGTATTCAGCCCCCGGGTGATAAGTATTCAGCCCACGGTGATGAGTATTCAGCCCCTGGTGATAAGTATTCAGTCCCTGGTGATGAGGATGGTCAGCCCCTGTGATAAGTATTCAGCCCTTGTTGTGATAAGTTGACGCCCCTGGTATAAGTATCGGCCCCTGGTGTAAGTATATTCAGCCCCCTGTGATAAGTTATTCAGTCCCTTGGTGAGAGTAGTCAGCCCCTGGTGATAAGTATCAGCCTTTGGTGATAAGTATTTCAATTCAGCCCCGGTGATAAGTATTCGGCCCCCTGTTGGTGATAAGTATTAAGCCCTTGGTGATAAGTATTCAGCCCCGTGATAAGTATTAAGCCCCAGGTGATAAGTCTTCGGGCCCCCAGTGATAGTGATAAGTAATCTCGGCCCCCGGTGATAAAGATTCAGCCCCTGGTGATAAGTATTCTGCCCCTGGTGATAAGTATTGGCCCCTGGTGATCAGTATTCGGGCCCTGGCGTGAAAGTACTCAGCCCTGGGTGATGAGTTTTCAGCCTGGTGATGAGTATCAGCCCCTGTGATGAGTATCAACCCACCAAAGTGATAAGTGTATGCGGCCCCTGGTGATCGTATGCAGCCCCTTGGTGATAAGTATTCAGCCCCTGGTGATAAGTATTCGCCCCGGTGGTACGTAGTCAGCCCCCCGGTTGATAAGTATTCGAGCCCAGTGGGATAAAAAGTATGTTTTTCAGCCCATGGTGGGATAAGTATTCAGACCCTGGTTAAGTAATTCGGCCCCCGTTGATAAGTAGTCAGCCCCCGGTGATAAGTATCAGCCCCTGGTGATAAGTATTCAGCCACCATGTTGATAAGTATTCAGGCACTTGGTGATAAGTATTCGCCCCGGTGATAAAGTATTCAGCCCCGGATGAGTATTCAGCCCTGGTGATAAGATTCAGCCCCCGGTGTGTGATAATTATCAGTCCCTTGTGAGGGAGTATTTCAGCCCCTGGTGAGGAGTATTCGGCCCTGGTGATGAGTATGCAGCCCCCTGGTGATAGTATTCGGCAACTGGGTGATTATAAGTATTTGGCACCTGGTCCCTGGTGATAATATTCGGCCCCTGGTGATGAGTATCAGCCCTGGTGATGAGTATTAAGCTCCTGGTAAAGTATTCGGACCCTGGTGATAAGTATTTGGCCTGGTGATAAGTTCAGCCCCTTGGTGATAAGTATTTGGCCCCCCAGTGATACAGTATTCATCCCCATGGTGCTAAGTCTTCGGCCCACAGTGAAAGTATTAGCCCCGGTGAAAGTCTCAGCCCCGGGATAAGTATTCAGCCCCCGGTGATAAGTATTCGGCCCCAGTGTAAAGCTTATTCAGCCCCGGCTGATAAGTATTCAGCCCTGGTGATAAGTATTCGGCCCCCCGTTGATAAGTATTCAGCCCCCGGTGTGATAAGTTATTCAGCCCTGGTGATTAAGTATTCAGCCCCATGTGATAAGTAGTCAGCCCCTGGTGAAGTATTAGCCCCCCGGTGATAGTATTCAGCCCCCGGTATGAGTATTTCAGCCCCTGGTGATAAGTATTCAGCCCCCGGTGATAATACCCAGTCCCTCGTGTGATGAGTATTCAGCCCTGGCCACATTTTTTCTCTCTTGTGTCTCCCATTGTAGCGTTGACAAAAAAGAACACTGATCCTAAATTCTGGCCTCCGGTGGCTGAGGAGGCATTTTCCAAGCTTAAATCTGCCTTTGCTTCTGTCTTCTCGCCTTCTTCTTACATCTCCCCACTGGTCCTGAAGGGCATGGACCATACCACCCGTACGTTAGGCACACTACAAGCCACACCGGTCCCTGGAAATCTAGCTGCCCCCAACACCAAGGTCAGGTCTCAATGGGCGGACATTGCATGTGTTACTCATAAAATTGCCACCATGAGGTTACTCATATTCTCTGTTGACCCCTCGGGGCACTGCCAGGGACCCCTCTCTTTATCTTCTCCTTGTTAGCCAATGGGGACGAAACTAGACCGAGAGAAGGAGGAGCAGAGTGTCGCTGGATACTAACTCTTCCCACCTGTTTGCAGAGGATCTCACCATGGCGGCCCTAAGACACTTCCTAGGGGACATCAAAATACCAAATCCCCTGGTTAGAAGATGCTTTAGTGTATATTATAGCAATGTTTCTGTGTGGTGCTTCACTTTGGAACTTTTTTAGAGTTTTCTAATTCTTGAAAGTTTTTGGGGAATAATAAGCTCCAAAGCAAGTAGCAAAGGGGTGGAAGACTGTGGTGGTGGTGGTGGGGTCTTTGGCAGCCGTTGGAAGGCTCTTGGCATGCTGACCCCTCGCTAATTGAGGTCACCAGGGGGTGGTTTTGGGGTGGTTGAGGATCCGTCCCGAATCTTTATAAAGTTCGGGAGCTTCGGGTTTCCCAAGATTCCCGGCCGACCGGGTTTTCAAATGTTTACAATTTTATTGTCCCTGTTGCTGTGGTCTCCCCACATCACCTAAACACTAAAGTTCCCAGTCTTTTAATGGTAGGATGGGTTTAGGTACAGGGTCAAGAGCCGGGTCATTGGGTTGGGTTTGCACTTGCTACAGTCATTTATTATATGCTGAGGCTTGTATGCTGTCACGGGTGACCACGCAATCCATGTCTCGGATCGCGGGGATACCTGTGTCCTGCTGTGCCACGCAGCCCCCCGGTCCAGTTCTTGTCACGGGTGTCCCCGCGATCCAAGTTGCGGATCGCGGGTGCACTGCGTGCACCCGTGCTCCGCTGTCCTGCCCTGCTCCCCTTCACCTTTCCCCACCTCTCCAGGCTCCTGGCTCCGCTCAGGTCCCGGCCGTGCACTCCCACTGCTAGGGCGCGAGACTCTCCAGGAACTTAAAGGGCCAGCATCCTCCTTATTGGTGCTGGCATCAAGGATCTGGCTAAATGCCTGGCGAATCCTAGTATTTCCTGCCGGATCTTCTATGTTCCTGTTACTGAAGTAAAAGCCCTGCGTGGTCTGTGAGCGTGTACATAGTATCAGACCCCGGTGAGAAGTATTCAAGAAACGGTGTATGATAAGTATTAAGCCAACAGGTGTTTGGGTGATAAGTATCAGACCCTGGTGATAAGTATTAAGCCCCGGTGATAAGGATTCAGCCCCCGGTGAGAGTATTCAGGCCCCCGCGGATAGTATTCAGCCCCCGGGTGATAAGGATTCAGCCCACGGTTGATAAGTATTCAGCCCCCCGGTGATAAGTATTCAGCCCACGGTGATAAGTAGTCAGCACTGGTGAAATTATTCAGCCCCTGGTGTAAGTATTCGGCCACCAGGGATGAGTGATTCAGACCACGGTCGCGGGTGATAAGTAGTTCAGCCGACGTTGGGTGATAAGTATTCAGAACCTCGGTGATAAGGATGCAGCACATGTTGATAGAATTTTCAGCACTTGTGTGAGTAGTCGGACCCAAGGTGATGAGGTATTAGGCCCCCGGTGTGGAGAGTATTCAGCCCTTGGTGATAGATTCAGCCCCCCCAGGTATAAGATTAAGCCCCAGGGATAAGTATTTCAGCACCTGGTGTGGATAAGTATTCAACCCTGGTGCATAAGTATTCGGCCCGCTTGGATGAGTATTCAGCACCCGGTGATAAGTATTCCCCCCAGTGATAGTCGCAAGTTGAAGTATTCAGCCCCCGTGAGCTACGTATTCGGCACCCCATGTGATAAGATTTATTCCAGTGAATTTCCCACTGGTGATGAGTATTCAGCACCCTGGTGATAAGTATTGTCGCCCCCGGCGTATATAGTTTCAGCCCCTGTGGGATACAGCCTCGGTGGAGATTCGCCCCCTGGTGATTAAGTTATTCTAGCACCCGTGATAGATGTCGCCTAGTATAAGTAAAGCCCCTGGTGATAAGTATTCACCCCCTGGTGATACGATTCCAGCCCCCGGTGATAAGTATCAGCCCCCGGTGATGATTCAATCCCCTGTGATAGTTCAGTCCCTGGGATAAGTATTCGGGCACATGGTGATAACTATTCAGCTTTGGTGATACGGATTTCAGATCCCCGGATTAAGTATTCGGGCCACTGCGGGATAATTATTCGACCCTGGTGATAAGAATTAAGCCCACGGTGATAAGTATTCGGCCCACGTTGATATAGTATTCGGCCCATGTGATAAGTAGTGACCCCGAGTGATAAGAATTCCGCCCCTGATGATAAGTATTCGGCCGACGCTTGTGATTAGATTCAGCCCCTGGCGGTAACAACTATTAAGCCCCTGGTGGATAATTAATTCAGTCCTTGTTGAGAGTATTCAGCCCCCCGGGGTGATAACGTATTCAGCAACAGGTGAGAGTATTCAGCACCTGGGTGATAAAGTATTAAGCACCTGGTGATAAGTTATTCGGACCCCTCGTGATGAGGTATTCAGCCATGCGTGATAAGTATTCAGTCCCTGGTGATAAGTATTCGGCCCCATTGGTGATGAGTATTCAGCCATGGTGAAAGTATTCAGCCCCTTTTGATCAGTTATCAGCCCATTGGTGATAAGTATTCAGCACGTGTGAGAGTTATTCAGACCCAGGTGATAAGTATTCAGTCCCTGGGTGATAGTATTCAGCCCCTGGTGATGAGATTAGCCCTGGTGCAGTATTCAGCCCTTGGTGATAAGTATTCAGCCCCGGGGGATAAGTATTCAGCATGGGAATACGTATTCGGCCCCACGTGATAAGTATTAGGCCCCCGGTTGATAAGTATTTCAGCCCCTGGTGATAAGTATTCGGCCCCCTTGGTGTGATAGTATTCTGACACCATGTGATAAGATTGGCCCATGGGTGATAAGTATTAGGCCCCTGGTGATAAGTACTCAGACCTTCGGTGATAAGTTTTTAGGCCCATTGGTGATGAGTATTCAGCCCATGGTGATGATAATCAACCCCCAGTGATAAGTTATTCGCACTGGTGATGCATGATTAGGACCCTGGTGATAAGTATTCGACCCTGGTGGATAAGTATAGACCCCGGTGATAAGTATTCAGCCCCCGGTGATAAGATTCGGCCCCCGAGTGATAAGTATCTCAGCACCTGGCTGATTAGAGTATTCAGCCCCTGTGGTGATAAGTATTTGGACCACGGTATGAGTATTAGGCCCCTGGGGATATAACAAATTCAGCCCCTGGTGTGAGAATTATTCAGTCCTTGTGATGAGTATCAGCCCATGGGTGAGAAGTATTCAGCCCCCGGTGATAAGTATCAGTCACTTGGTTGATGAGTAATTGTTCCAGCCCCTGGTGCTAAGTATTCAGCCCCTGGTGATGAGGTTCCCCCATGGTGAGATGGTGTAAGTATTAAGTCCATGGTGATGAGGATTCGCACATGGTGGTGATAAGTATTTCAGCCTTCGGTGAAAAGTATTCAGCCCATGGGGATAAGATATTCGGCCCCTGGTGATAAGTATTCAGCCCCTGTGAAATTATTCAGTGCCCTGTGGTGAGGAGTATTAAGAATAAGCGGTGAGGGATGTATCAGTCAATGGTGATGAGTATTCGGCACCTAGTGATGAGTATTCAGCCCCTGGTGATAAGTATTCAGCCCCTTTTGATTAAGTATTCAGCCCGGTGATAAGTATTCAGCTACCCGTGATGAGTATTCAGTCCCTGGTGAATAGTATTCAGCCCACGGTGATCAAGTTCAGCCCCTGGTGATAAGTATTCCAGTCCCTGGTGAATGAGAGTATTCGCCCATGGTGATAGTATCAAGCCCTTGGTTGATAAGTATTACGCACCCTGTGACCCTGGTGATAAGTATTCGGCCCCTGGTGATAAGTATGCAGCCCTGGTGAAGAAGTATTCAGTCCTGGTGATAAGTATTGGCCCATGGTGATAAGTATCAGCCCTGGTGAGATAAGTATTCAGCCCTTGGTGATAAGCTATTAGGCCCTGGTGATAAGTATTAGGCCCCTGAGTCGGGAGTATTCAGCCTATGGTGATAGTATCTCGGCCCCTGGTTCTGATTAAGTATTCGGCCCCTGGTGATAAGTATTCGGCCCATGTGCTGAGTATTCAGCCCTGGTGATTGGTGATAAGTATTCAGCCCTTGGATGATAAGTATTCAGCCCCTCCACTGTGGAAAGTATCGGCCCATCGGTGATAAGTATTCAGCCCCCTGGTGATAAGTATTACCCCCGGTGATAAGTATTCAGCCCTGGTGGATAAGATTCGGCCACTGGTGATAATTATGTGGCCCCTGGTGATAAGTATTCGGCCCTGGTGACTAAGTCTCAGCCCTTGGTGATGAGTTTTCAGCCCCTGGTTGATGGTATTAAGCCCTCTCGGTGATTAGGTTACTCAACCACCAGTGATAAGTATTCGGCCCCTGGTGATGAGTATTTCAGCCAATGGTGAAATGTATTCAGCCCCTGCATGGTTGATATAAGTATTCTAGCCCCTGGTGATAAGTATTCGCCCAGGTGAGGTGATAAGTAGTGCGGCAACCATGATAAGTATTCAGCCCTGGTGAGAAGTATTCAGCACCATACGGTGTGAGAAGTATTTCAGAAAATCCCGATCGGGGATAGATGCGGCCCCCCGGTATGAGTATTCGGCTACCAGGGTGATAAGTATTCAGCCCCAGTGATAAGCTATTCCGCCCTGGTGATAAGTATTCAGCCACAGGGTGATAGTATTCAGCCCCCGGTGATAAGTATTCAGCCACCGGTGATAAAGTATTCAGCCCCTGGTGATAACTATCAGCCCTGTTGTAATTAGTCAGTCCCTTGTTGATGAGTATTCAGCCCCTGGTGATGGTAGTCGGCCCTCTGGTGATAAGTATTCGGCCCCTGGTGATGAGTATTTCAGCTCTGGGTATAAGTATTCGGCCCCTGTGATAAGATTTGGCAACAGCGTGATATGTATTTGGCCCATCCCCTGGTGATTAGTAGTCAGACCACCGGTGATAGTATCAGCACCTGGTGATAAGTATTGGGCCCCAGGATGAAGATTCAACCCACTGGTGGATAAGTTTCAGCCCCGGTGATTCGGGGGGATAAGTATTCAGACCCTGGTGATAAGTATTCAGCCCCGGTTGATGAGTATTCAGCCCCGGTGATAAGTATTCAGCCCACAGTGATAAGTATTCAGCACCGGTGATAAGTATTCAGCCCCCGGTGATAAGTATAGCCCCCAGTGTAAAGTATTCGACCCCTGGTTGATAAGTATTCAACCCCGGTGATAAGTACCTCAGCCCCTGGTGATGAAAGTATTCAGCCCCAGGGAAAGTATTTAGCCCTGGTGATAAGTATTCGGCCCCTGGTGATAAGTATTTTCAAGGCATGGGATAAGTAGTCCAGCCCCCCAGGGGATAAGATGCAGCCCCCGGTGATAGTATTCAGCCCAGCTGAGCAGTGATAAGTATTCAGCCCCCAGTGATACGTATTCAGCCCCAGTGATAGTATTTCAGCCACCAGGGCTAGTATTTCAGCCCCCCAGTTGATAAGTATTCAGCCCCCGGTGATAAGGGATTCAGCCCCTGGTGATAAGTATTCAGCCCAGTGATAAGTATTCAGCCACCGTGATAGGATCAGCTCTGGTGATAAGTATTCGGCCCCTTGGTGTAAGTATTCAGCCCAGTGATAAGTATTCAGCCCCCTGGTGATAAGTATTCAGCCCCCAGTAGGTGCATAAGTATTTCAGCCCCAGTGATACGTAAGTCAGCCCCCTGGTGGGTGATAAGGATTCAGCCCTGGTGATGACGTATTCAGCCCCGGTGATAAGTATTTCATCTCCTGGCTTATAAGTATTCAGCCCCTGGTGCTTGATAATATTTGGCACATGGTGATGAGTATTCGGACCCCGGTTATAAGTATCAGCCCCTCCGGTGGATAGATTCAGCCCCTGGTGATAACGTATTATCCCCTGTTGATAAGATTAAGCCCCTGGTGATAAGTATTCGGCCCCCGTGATAAGTATTCAGCCCCTGGTGAGAGTGTTTGGCCCAGGGTGATTAGTATGTGGACCCCTGGTGATAAGTATTCGGCCCATGCGTGATGATGAAAGTACCAGCCCTTGGTGATGAGTTTTCAGCCCTGGTGATGAGTATTCCGCCATGGTGATGAGTACTCAACCCCAGTGATAAGTATTAGGTCCCTGGTGATGAGTATTCAGCCCCTGGTGATAAGTATTCAGACCATGGTGATATAAGTATTCAGCCCCCGGTGATAAGTGATTCAGCCCCCGGGGCTGATAAGTATTCGGACACCAGTGATAAGTAGTTCAGCCCCCTGGTGATAAGCTATTAAGCCCCTGGTGATAAGTATTCGGCACAAGGTATGAGTATTAACTGGCCCCTGGGAAAAGATTATGCAGCACCATGCGGTGATAATTATTCAGTCCATGGTGATGCGTACTCAGCCACTGGGTGATAAGTATGCAGCCACCGGGGGTGATGAGATCAGCACCTGGTTTTGGTGATAAGTAACTTCAGTCCCTGGTGTATGAAGTATTCAGACCCCTGGTGAAACGTAATAGTCAGTCCTGGTGATGAGTATTCAGCCCCTGGTGATAAGTATTCAGCCATTGTTTGTGATAAGTATCTTCAGCCCCTGGGGATAAGACTATTCGGGCCCCTTGGGATACTATTCAGCCCCTGGTGAGATTATCAGTCACTGTGATGAGTATTCAGCCACTGGTGATAAGTATTCGGACCCCGGTGATGAGATATTCAGCCACTGGGTGATAAGTATCAGCACCCGGTGATGAGTATCAGTCATCTGGTGATGAGTATTCGTCCCCTGGTGCATGAGTATTCTGCAGCCCTGCGGTGATTCAAGGATTCAGCCCCTTTTTGATAAGTATTCAGCCCATGGTGATAAGTATTCAGCCCCCGGTGGATGCCGATCAGCCCCTAGGTGATGAAGTATGCAGTCCCTGTGATGAGTATTCAGCCCCCGGTGATAAGGATTCAGCCCCAGTGGAGTATTCAGCCCTGGTGATAAGTATTACGCCCCTGGTGATAAGTATTCGGCCCATGGGATAAGTATTCAGCCCTGGTGATAAGAATTCGGCACTGTGTGATATGTACTCAGCCTTTGTGCTGAGTTGAGCCCTGGTGATGAGTACTCAACACCCCGTGATAAGTATTCGGCCCCGGGTGGGATAAGTATTCCGCCCCCCGGTGATAAGTATGCGACCCCGGTGATAAGTCTTAGCCACTGGTGAGATAAGTATTCAGCCCCTGTGAGAGTTATAAGGACACCAGGTTGATGAGTATTCAGCCCCATGGTGAATAAGTATCGGCCCCGGTGATGAGTCTTCAGCCCTGGTGATGGTATTCAGCCCCCAGTGATAAGTATTCAGCCACCTGGTGATAAGTATTCAAGCCCATGTTGATAGATATTCAGACCTTGTGTTGGAGTATATTGGACCCCTATCCGGTTATGAGCGGATCCGCCCCCGGTGATAAGTATTCGGCCCCCAGTGAGAAGTATATTCAGCCATGGGATAAGTATTCGCCCCTGGTGTATATCGGCCCGCGGTATGAGTATTCGGCCCATGGGATAACTATTCAGGGCCCCTGGGATAATTATGCAGAATACCGCTGTGTGATGCGATTCAGCCCCGTGGTGATAAAGTATTCAGCCCCCGGTGATGAGGTATTAGCCCTCGGGTGTGATAAGTATTCCAGTACCTGGTGATGAGTTTCAGCCCCTGGTGCTAAGTATTCATGTCCTGGTGATGAGTATCAGCCCCTGGTGATAAAGTATGCAGCCATTGGTGATAAGTATAGCCCCTGGGGATACGTATTCGGCCATGGGTGATAAGTATTCGACTGGTTATAATTATTCAGGCCGGCGACTTGTATTGAGATCAGCCCCCCGGGTGATGAGTATTCGTCCTATGGTGATGGAGTATCGGCCCCTGGGTGATGATATTCAGCCCCTCGGGTGATTAAGTATCAGCCCCTTTTGATAGTATCCGCCACTGGTGATAAGTATTCAGCCCCCGGGGTGATAGTTTCAGCCCCTGGTGATGAGTATTCAGTCCCTTGGGTGATGAGTAGTATCAGCCCTCCGGTGATAAGTATTCAGCCCACCCGGTTGATAAGTATTCAGCCCCCGGTGATAAGTATTTCAGACACGGTGATTGAGTATTCAGCCCCTGTGCTGATAAGTTATTCAGTCCCTGGGTGATGATATTCACGCCCATGGTGAAGGAGGTATCAGCCCTTGGTTGATAAGTATACGCAACCTGTGATAAGTTTCGAGCCCTGGTGATAAGTATTCAGCCCCTGCGTGATAAGTGTCAGACACTTGGGGTATTAAGTATTTGGCACCCTGGTGATAAGTATCGGCCCAGTGGTGATAAAGTACTCAGCCTTGGTGATGAGTTTCAGCCCCTGGTTGATGAGTATCAGCCTGGTGAAGAGTACCAACCCCCAGTGAAAGTTTTCGGCCACTGGTGAGGAGTATTCAGCCCCCGGTGATAAGGATTCCAGCCCCCGGTGATAAGTATTAGCCCACACGGTGATAAGTATTCAGCCCCCGGTGATGATAAGGTATTCAGCTACTGGGATTAAGTATTCAGCCCATGGTGATAAGTATTCAGCACCGGGGATACGTATCAGACCATGGAGGATAAGTCATTCGCCCCCCGGTGGGATAAGTAGTCAACCCTATGATAAGTAGTCAGGCACCGGGTGATATAGTATTCAGCCACCGGGGATGAGTATTCAGTCAATGGTGATGAGTAGATTCAGCCCCCGTTGCTAAAGTATTCAGCCCCCGGGTGATAAGTATTCAGCCCACGGTGATGAGTATTCAGCCCCTGGTGATAAGTATTCAGTCCCTGGTGATGAGGATGGTCAGCCCCTGTGATAAGTATTCAGCCCTTGTTGTGATAAGTTGACGCCCCTGGTATAAGTATCGGCCCCTGGTGTAAGTATATTCAGCCCCCTGTGATAAGTTATTCAGTCCCTTGGTGAGAGTAGTCAGCCCCTGGTGATAAGTATCAGCCTTTGGTGATAAGTATTTCAATTCAGCCCCGGTGATAAGTATTCGGCCCCCTGTTGGTGATAAGTATTAAGCCCTTGGTGATAAGTATTCAGCCCCGTGATAAGTATTAAGCCCCAGGTGATAAGTCTTCGGGCCCCCAGTGATAGTGATAAGTAATCTCGGCCCCCGGTGATAAAGATTCAGCCCCTGGTGATAAGTATTCTGCCCCTGGTGATAAGTATTGGCCCCTGGTGATCAGTATTCGGGCCCTGGCGTGAAAGTACTCAGCCCTGGGTGATGAGTTTTCAGCCTGGTGATGAGTATCAGCCCCTGTGATGAGTATCAACCCACCAAAGTGATAAGTGTATGCGGCCCCTGGTGATCGTATGCAGCCCCTTGGTGATAAGTATTCAGCCCCTGGTGATAAGTATTCGCCCCGGTGGTACGTAGTCAGCCCCCCGGTTGATAAGTATTCGAGCCCAGTGGGATAAAAAGTATGTTTTTCAGCCCATGGTGGGATAAGTATTCAGACCCTGGTTAAGTAATTCGGCCCCCGTTGATAAGTAGTCAGCCCCCGGTGATAAGTATCAGCCCCTGGTGATAAGTATTCAGCCACCATGTTGATAAGTATTCAGGCACTTGGTGATAAGTATTCGCCCCGGTGATAAAGTATTCAGCCCCGGATGAGTATTCAGCCCTGGTGATAAGATTCAGCCCCCGGTGTGTGATAATTATCAGTCCCTTGTGAGGGAGTATTTCAGCCCCTGGTGAGGAGTATTCGGCCCTGGTGATGAGTATGCAGCCCCCTGGTGATAGTATTCGGCAACTGGGTGATTATAAGTATTTGGCACCTGGTCCCTGGTGATAATATTCGGCCCCTGGTGATGAGTATCAGCCCTGGTGATGAGTATTAAGCTCCTGGTAAAGTATTCGGACCCTGGTGATAAGTATTTGGCCTGGTGATAAGTTCAGCCCCTTGGTGATAAGTATTTGGCCCCCCAGTGATACAGTATTCATCCCCATGGTGCTAAGTCTTCGGCCCACAGTGAAAGTATTAGCCCCGGTGAAAGTCTCAGCCCCGGGATAAGTATTCAGCCCCCGGTGATAAGTATTCGGCCCCAGTGTAAAGCTTATTCAGCCCCGGCTGATAAGTATTCAGCCCTGGTGATAAGTATTCGGCCCCCCGTTGATAAGTATTCAGCCCCCGGTGTGATAAGTTATTCAGCCCTGGTGATTAAGTATTCAGCCCCATGTGATAAGTAGTCAGCCCCTGGTGAAGTATTAGCCCCCCGGTGATAGTATTCAGCCCCCGGTATGAGTATTTCAGCCCCTGGTGATAAGTATTCAGCCCCCGGTGATAATACCCAGTCCCTCGTGTGATGAGTATTCAGCCCCTGGTGATGAGTATTTGGCCCCATGGGTGATGAGATCAGCCCCTGGGGATGCGTATTCGGCCCATGGTGATAAGTCATTGGCCCTGGTGGAGAGGCTTGATAGTATTCGGCCCCTGGTGATGAGGATTCAGCCCCTGGTGATGAGGATTAAGCTCCTGGTTATAGTATTCGGCCCCTGGTGATACGTATTTGGCCCCTGGTGATAAGTAGTATCAGCCCCTGGGAAAGTATTGGCCCCCAGTCGATAAGATATTCATACCCCGGGTGATAAAGTATTCGGGCCCCCCAGTGATAAGTATCAAGCCCCCGGTTGAAAGATTTCAGCCCCACCGGTGATAAGTTATAGCCCACTGGTGATAAGTATTTGGCCCCCCGTGATAAGTATTTCATCCCCCGGTTGATAAGTATCGGCCCGGGATAAGTATTCAGCCCCCTGGTGATAAGTATAGCGGTGTAAGTATCGGCCCTGGGATGATAAGTATTCAGCCCCTGGTGATAAGTACTAACCGGTGTCGTTCAGCCCCCAGTGATTGATAAGTATTCAGACCCACCAGTGATAATGTATCAGCAACTGGTGATAGACTGGGTATCATGGCCCCTGGTGATAAGTATTTGCTGGTGACGCCCCCGTGATAAGTATTCAGCCCCAGGGTGAGAAGTATTCAGCCCCCAGTGATAAGTATTCAGCGCCGGTGATAAGTATTTGCCCCCGAGTGATAAGTATTGCAGCACCCCAGTGATAGAGTATTCAGCCCCGGTGTGATGTTATTCAGCGCCCCAGTATAAAGTATGAGCTCCTGGTTATAAGTATGCGGCCCTGGTGATAAGTAGCAGCCCGACGTGTGATAAGTATTCAGCCCCCAGGTGATAAGTATTTCAGGCCCCGGTGATAAGTATTCAGCCCCCGGTGATAAGTACTAGCCCCGCGTGATAAGTACTCAGCCCCTGGTGATAAGTATTCAGTCTGGTTATAAGTGAGTTCGGCCCCACGGTGAGGTAGTTACGGCCCCCGGTCGTTATAAGTATTCAGGCCCTGAGTGATAAGTATTCAGCCCTTGTGATACGGTTTCAATCCCCATGTGTGAAAGTATTGCAGCCTGGTGATTAGATTAAGCCCTGTGATAAGTATCGGGCCTCCTGGTGATACGTATTCAGACCCCGGTGATAAGTATTCAGCCCCCGGTTTGATAAGTATTCGGCCCCGTGAGTGATAGTATTCAGCCCCCTGGTGATAAGTATACAGCCCACCAAAGATAAGTATTCAGCCCCACGGTGAAAAGATTCAGTCCCTTGGTGATAAGTATGTCGGCCCATGTGAAGTTTGCCCGGTGATAAGATGCCGTGATGATCAGCCCCCTGATGGTCCCGTGATAAGTACTCAGCCCCCGGTGATAAGTACTCAGCCCCTGGTGATAAGTATTCAGCTCCTGGTTATAAGTATTCGGCCCCTGGTGATGAGTATTCGGCCCCCGGTTATAAGTATTCAGCCCCTGGTGATAAGTATTCAGCCCTTGGTGATAAGTATTCATCCCCTGTTGATAAGTATTCAGCCCCTGGTGATTAGTATTTAGCCCCTGGTGATAAGTATTCGGCCCCTGGTGATAAGTATTCAGCCCCCGGTGATAAGTATTCAGCCCCCGGTGATAAGTATTCAGCCCCCGGTGATAAGTATTCAGCCCCCGGTGATAAGTATTCAGCCCCCGGTGATAAGTATTCAGCCCCCGGTGATAAGTATTCAGTCCCTGTTGATAAGTATTCGGCCCTCAGTGATAAGTAATCAGCCCCTGGTGATAAGTATTCATCCCCCTGGTGATAAGTATTCAGCCCCCGGTGATGAGTATTCAGCCCCCGGTGATGAGTATTCAGCCCCTGGTGATAAGTACTCAGCTCCTGGTGATAAGTATTCAGCCCCCGGTGATGAATATTTGCAACCTAGTGATAAGTTTCCTGATGCTACAAGTTTCTCACTCCTGGATTTGGGGATCCTCTGCCTCTTCCTTGCAGATCCTCTCCAGTTCCCTCCGGTTGGATGTTGAACGTTGGTGGAGGCCATTTTCAAGTAACTCTATATATGCTTGATTGGGTTTAGGTCCGGGTTCTGACTGGGCCGGTCAGGAATGGTTACAGAGATGTTCTGAAGCCTCTGCTTTGTTATTTTAGCTGGTGCTTAGAGCCATTGTCCTGTTGGAAGGTGCATGTGTAACTCATAGAAGGTGTTGGAAGGTTCGGCCCAGTCTGGTCCTGAGGTCCTGAGCCATCTGGAAGGGGTTTTCATCCATGATATCTATGTACTTGTTCACATTAATCTTTTCTTCAATTACCACCAATGGTCCTATCCCCCCCCAAAGCCTGATGCTGTCCCCCATGTGTCACTGCTGGGATTGTATTTGGGAGGTAATGAGCAGCGGCTGGTTTTTTCAACTCCTTAGAAATAAATCACCTTGGTGATCTTGGGGTTTTTCTTAACGCTTTCACCAAGGCTCTTCTCCCACAAATGCTTAGTTTGGATGGACGGCCAGGTCAAGGACAAGTTGTGGTCGTCCCAAACCTCTTCCATTTAAGGCTTATGGAGGCCATTGTGCTTTTAGGAACCGTGAGTGCTGCAGAAATTGTTTTGAACATTGGCCAGATCCTATAGCTCTGTCTCTGAGCTCTTTGGGCAGTTCCTTAGACCTCATGATTCTCGTGTTCTCTGACATGGCACTTTGAGCTGTGAGGTCTTATATAGATAAGTGTGTACCTTTCTTAATCAAGTCCAATTAGTTTATTTAAACACAGCTACACTCCAATGAAGGAGTAGAACCATCTCAAGGAGGATCAGGAGGAAATGGACAGCATGTGAGTTACATATGAGTGTCACAGCAAAGGTTCTGAATATTTATGACCATGTGATATTTCAGTTTTTCTTGCTTAATAAATTAGCAGAAGTATCTAAATGTCTGTTTTCTGTAAAGATGGGGGCAAAGTGCACATTCAGGAGCAAAAAAATAACTTTTTTGATCTTTCCAATTGGCTGCAATGAAACAAAAAATGAAAAATTTGAAGGGGAAAGAATACTTTTCGTACCTACTGTATTTAACCATCTTATATTTTACCTCTAATTGATCTTCCTGTGGCTCCATATTACATTGATCTTGTATTAAAAGGGATATTATTTTATACTTTAAATTTCAAAATCTATTAGAAAATGTTCAGAAAATCCCCTGTGTTTTGGTTGCTCTGGGGCTCATTTGTGTAATCTCTGGGTTGACACCGTTAAGAGATCGTTACGGAGCTCATGTACAACAGTATAAAAAGATCCTGAATGTGAGGGCACCAGCTGCTCATCGCCCCACAGCCCTCCGTCTACTTGGTATATCTTTATGCTTGGTTTTGCTTTAACGTATTGTTACATTTGTTGGTTACATATTGATTGTGTAGATATGTAAATAATTTATCATTGTGGAAAATCCTTCAAAATATGATTTCTTTATGAACGTCAAGACATTCAGTAGAGAAACACAAGTTACTCTTCTCCATGTCCTGTACACACAAGTCCCTCATCTCAGTGTCCTGTACACACAAGTCCCTCATCTCAGTGTCCTGTACACACAAGTCCCTCATCTCACTGTCCTGTACACACAAGTCCCTCATCTTACTGTCCTGTACACAAAAGTCCCTCATCTCACTGTCCTGTGCACACAAGTCCCTCATCTAACTGTCCTGTACACACAAGTCCCTCATCTCACTGTCCTGTACACACAAGTCCCTCATCTCACTGCCCTGTACACACAAGTCCCTCATCTCACTGTCCTGTACACACA
>WNYA01003353.1:0-26416 GCA_019512145.1 Engystomops pustulosus | reverse complement strand
GGGGTACGCAATCACCTTTTAATCTTTTGTAATCTGCATCAACCCATTTGCACAACTTCAACTACTTGCCATGACCCTTTAGATGTTGCAAAAATGTGGAATTGGAGCAAAATGCTTTAAAAATAGCGGCATAACCTACTTTGACAGGTTCCACTTAGAAGGCTAGTGGAGGGGGGGGCACTGGCACAATAGGTTGGATGTAGGGAACTTAAATTCTCATAAGCAAGTCTTACACCCAGGTAGACACTTCCCTAGATGTAGACCTTCATTCCAAAGCAAAAGTTGACTTTTAACGGATTAAAAGACTGTGTTTAGCAGACGAGCAAGCGCCCAGGCTGATCTACTTTGCATTGAAAAGCTGGGGGTGGGACGCTCTAGATTGACTTGCCCTGCCATTATCTCAAAAACATATCTGTATGCAGGACTAAAGAGCCATCTAACCCATGCAAAGAACATGATGCTTGATTTGTGCTTTTAGCATTATGGTCTGCTATGCGCTTTAAATCTTTCCCTAAGCCAACTTGCTTGGCACGGCCATTACCCTCCTGGGTTTCCATGAACCCGAGGATGACTGCCCTGCACATCTCCGCTGCTCCTTGAAGAGCTGCAGAGCTGGAATAGCAGTAGACAGCCACAGCTGCCAGCAGAACAGGGCCCTTTATGATGTCATGGTGCCAGTTTCCAAGGGATCCCACTGTGACACGCCAGTGTTCCGTGGGATGCAAACTGCCTCATGCTTTCTTCTGCGGGCAGCCATTTTGTATTTTCTGCCTCTGGGGGGCCATTTTGAAAACACTGCAAGCTTCTATTGCATGCACGAAATGGCTTGCAAGCTCCTAAAACAAGACACTGCCTTCCAGGAAATAGATGCCACACTGCGGGGTGCTGCATCACCTTTTAATCTTTTGTAATCTGCATCAACCCCCATTTGCACAACTTCTAACTACCTTGCCATGACATGAACCCCTCAGATGTTGCAAAAAACATGTGGAATTGGCCCAAAACGCTATAAAAATAAAGCTGGCATAACCTTACTTTGACAGGTTCCACTATGAAGACTAGATGGGCGGGGGCACTGGCACAATAGGTTGGATGTAGGGAGCTTAAATACACTCTATAAAGCAAGTCGTACACCCAGGTAGACGCTTCCCCCAGATGTAGACCTTTTATTCCAAAGCAAAAGTGTGACTTTTAACTGGATTAAAAAAGAATGGTGTTTGGCAGACAGAGGCAAGCGACCCAGGCTGATGCTACTTTGCATTGAGAATGCTGGGGTTGGGGACGTCTAGATTGTGACTTGCCCTGCTGCATTTATACTTCAAAAACATATTTGTATGCAGGACAAAAGGGAATAGCCATCAGGTCCCATGCAAAAGAACATGATGCATGATTTTTGTGCTTTCAGTATTATGGTCTGCTGTGAGATTTAAATCTTTCCTAAGCCAAGCTTTCTTGTTACAGGCCATTACCCATCCTGGAGTTTCCATGAACCTGGAGATGAACGCCGGACTGCGCTGCTTCCTAGAAGAGCTGCAGAGCTTGAATAAGCAGTGAGACAGCCACAGCTACCAGCAGAACTGGGCCCTTTATGATGTCATGGTCCAAGTTTCCAAGGGACCCAACTGTGACATGCGCAGTGTTCCGTGGGATGCAAACTAGCCTCATGCTTTCTTCTGCGGGCAGCCATTTTGTATTTTTCTGCCTCTGGGGGTGGCCATTTTGAATCACTACTGCAAAGATTCTATGGATACGCACAGAAATGATGCTTGCAACCCACTAAGAAGAAGACAACTGCCTTCCAGGTAAATAGATGCAGCACAAGGCAGGGGTGCCGCCATCACCTTTTAAACTATTGTAATCTGCATTAATCCCAGTTTGCACAACTTCTAACTACCTTGCCATGAACCCCTCAGATGTTGCAAAAAACATGTGGAATTGGCCCAAAATGCTATAAAAATGAAGCTGACATAAGCCTACTTTGACAGGTTCCATTTAGAAGACTAGTGGGGCGGGGCACTGGCACAATAGGTTAGATGTAAAAAGCTTAAATGCACTCTATAAAGCAAGTCGTACACCCAGGTAGACGCTTCCCCTAGATGTAGACCTTTCATTCCAAAGCAAAAGTGTGACTTTTAACTGGATTAATAAAGACTGGTGTTTGGCAGACAGAGGCAAGCGACCCAGGCTGATGCTACTTTGCATTGAGAAAGCTGGGGTTAGGGATGTCTAGATTGTGACTTGCCCTGCTGCAATTATACTTCAAAAACATATTTGTATGCAGGACTAAAGGGGATGGCCATCTGGTTCCTTGCAAAAGAACATGATGCATGATTTTTGTGCTTTTAGCATTATGGACTGCTATGAGCTTTAAATCTTTCCTAAGCCCAGCTTTCTTGGCACGGGCCATTACCCATCCTGGAGTTTCCATGAACCTGGAGATGAACGCCGCATTGCGCTGCTTCCTTGAAGAGCTGCAGAGCTTGAATAAGCAGTGAGACAGCCACAGCTACCAGCAGAACAGGGCCCTTTATGATGTCATGGTGCCAGTTTCCAAGGCATCCCACTGTGACCTGCACAGTGTTCCGTGGGATGCAAACTAGCTTCATGCTTTCTTCTGCGGGCAGCCATTTTGTATTTTTCTGCCTCTGGGGGTGGCCATTTTGAATCACTACTGCATAGATTCTATGGATACGCACAGAAATGATGCTAGCAAGCCCCTAAGAAGAAGACAACTGCCTTCCAGGTAAATAGATGCGGCACATGGCAGGGGTGCCGCCATCACCTTTTAATCTATTGTAATCTGCATTAATCCCAGTTTGCACAACTTTTGACTACCTTGCCATGAACCCCTCAGGTGTTGCAAAAAACATGTGGAATTGGCCCAAAATGCTATAAAAATAAAGCTGACATAAGCCTACTTTGACAGGTTCCATTTAGAAGACTAGTGGGGCGGGGGCACTGGCACAATAGGTTAGATGTAGAAAGCTTAAATGCACTCTATAAAGCAAGTCATACACCCAGGTAGACGCTTCCCCTAGATGTAGACCTTTCATTCCAAAGCAAAAGTGTGATTTTTAACTGGATTAATAAAGACTGGTGTTTGGCAGACAGAGGCAAGCGACCCAGGCTGATGCTACTTTGCATTAAGAAAGCTGAGGTTGGGGACGTCTAGATTGTGACTTGCCCTGCTGCATTTATACTTCAAAAACATATTTGTATGCAGGACAAAAGGGAATAGCCATCAGGTCCCATGCAAAAGAACATGACGCATGATTTTTGTGCTTTTAGTATTATGGTCTGC
The DNA here is from genome assembly GCA_019512145.1 of Engystomops pustulosus. Taxonomy (NCBI): domain Eukaryota; kingdom Metazoa; phylum Chordata; class Amphibia; order Anura; family Leptodactylidae; genus Engystomops; species Engystomops pustulosus. Next base: position 23,115 of record WNYA01003353.1, on the reverse strand, counting down.
TATGAGCTTTAAATCTTTCCTAAGCCAAGCTTTCTTGGCACAGGCCATTACCCATCCTGGAATTTCCATGAACCTGGAGATGAACGCCGGACTGCGCTGCTTCTTTGAAGAGCTGCAACGCTTGAATAAGCAGTGAGACAGCCACAGCTACCAGCAGAACAGGGCCCTTTATGATGTCATGGTCCAAGTTTCCAACGGACCCAACTGTGACACGCGCAGTGTTCCGTGGGATGCAAACTAGCCTCATGCTTTATTCTGCGGGCAGCCATTTTGTATTTTTCTGCATCTAGGGGTGGCCATTTTGAATCACTACTGCATAGATTCTATGGATACGCACAGAAATGATGCTAGCAAGCCCCTAAGAAGAAGACAACTGCCTTCCAGGTAAATAGATGCGGCACAAGGCAGGGGTGCCGCCATCACCTTTTAATCTATTGTAATCTGCATTAATCCCAGTTTGCACAACTTCTAACTACCTTGCCATGAAAACCTCAGATGTTGCAAAAAACATGTGGAATTAGCCCAAAATGCTATAAAAATAAAGCTTGCATAACCTTACTTTGACAGGTTCCACTATGAAGGCTAATGGGGCAGGGGCACTGGCACAATAGGTTGGATGTAGGGAGCTTAAATACACTCTATAAAGCAAGTCGTACACCCAGGTAGACGCTTCCCCTAGATGAAGACCTTTCATTCCAAAGCAAAAGTGTGACTTTTAACTGGATTAATAAAGACTGGTGTTTGGCAGACAGAGGCAAGCGACCCAGGCTGATGCTACTTTGCATTGAGAAAGCTGGGGTTGGGGACATCTAGATTGTGACTTGCCCTGCTGCAATTATACTTCAAAAACATATTTGTATGCAGGACTAAAGGGGATGGCCATCTGGTTCCATGCAAAAGAACATGATGCGTGATTTTTGTGATTTTAGCATTATGGTCTGCTATGAGCTTTAAATCTTTCCTAAGCCCAGCTTTCTTTACACGGGCCATTATCCATCCTGGAGGTTCCATGAACCTGGAGATGAACGCCGCACTGCGCTGCTTCCTTGAAGAGCTATAGAGCTTGAATAAGCAGTGAGACAGCCACAGCTACCAGCAGAACAGGGCCCTTTATGATGTCATGGTCCAAGTTTCCAAGGGACCCAACTGTGACACACGCAGTGTTCCGTGGGATGCCAACTAGCCTCATGCTTTCTTCTGCGGGCAGCCATTTTGTATTTTTCTGCCTCTGGGGGCGGCCATTTTGAATCACTACTGCAAAGCTTCTATGGATACGCACAGAAAATGACGCTTGCAAGCCCCTAAGAAGAAGACAACTGCCTTCCAGGTAAATAGATGCAGCACATGGCAGGGGTGCCGCCATCACCTTTTAACAGCGATGACTGCCCCAGTGCACAACATCTCCCGCTGCTCTCTGGAAGAGCTGCAGAGCTGGAATGAGCAGTGAGACAGCCACAGCTGCCAGCAGAACAGGGCCCTTTATGATGTCATGGTGCCAGTTTCCAAGGCATCCCACTGTGACCTGCACGTGTTCCGTGGGATGCAAACTAGCCTCATGCTTTCTTCTGCGGGCAGCCATTTTGTATTTTTCTGCCCTCGGGGGCGGCCATTTTGAAACCCCACTGCCAGCTTTCTTGCCATGCAAGAAAATGGCGCTTGCAAGCTACAAATCAAGACACCTGCCTTCCAGAAAATAGATGCACACATGCTGGGGGTGCTGCCACACCTTTTAATCTTTTGTAATCTGCATCAACCCCCATTTGCACAACTTCTAACTACTTTGCATGATCCCTTTAGATGTTGCAAAAACGTGTGGAATTGGAGCAAAAGCTGTAAAAATCAAGCTGGATAACCTACTTTGACAGGTTCCACTTAGAAGGTCTGTGGAGGGGGGCACTGGCACAATAGGTTGGATGTAGGGAACTTAAATGTTCTCCATGAAGAGTCTTACACCCAGGTAGACACTTCCCCTAGATGTAGCCTTTCATTCCAAAGCAAAGTTTGACTTTTAAAGGATTAATAAAGACTGGTGTTAGCAGACGGGGCAAGCGGCCCAGGCTGATTCTACTTTGCATTGATAAAGCTGGGGGTGGGGACTCAGAATAGACTTGCCCTGCCGCTATTATGCTCCAAAAACATATCTGTATGCAGGACTAAAGAAGACAGCCCTGTAATCCCATGCAAAAGAACATGATGCATGATTTTTGTGCTTTTAGCATTATGGTCTGCTATGCGCTTTAAATCTTCCCTAAGCCCAACTTGCTTGGCACGGGCCTTACCCCTCCTGGGGTTTCCATGAACCCAGAGATGACTGCCCCAGGGCACAACATCTCGCTGCCTCCTGGAAGCTGCAGAGCTGGAATGAGCAGTGAGACAGACACGCTGCCAGCAGAACAGGGCCCTTTATGATGTCATGGTGCAGTTTCCAAGGACCCACTGTGAATGCACAGTGTTCTGGGATGCAAACTAGCCTCATGCTTTCTTCTGCGGGCAGCCATTTTGTATTTTTCTGCTCTGGGGGCGGCCATTTTGAAACCCCACTGCCAAGCTTCTATTGCCATGCACAGAAAATGGCGCTTGCAAGCTTAAAATCAAGACACCTGCCTTCCAGAAAATAGATGCCACACATGCTGGGGGTGCTGCCATCACCTTTTAATCTTTGTAATCTGCATCAACCCCCTTTGCCACACTTCTAACTACTTTGCCATGATCCCTTTAGATGTTGCAAAAACGTGTGGAATTGGAGCAAAATGCTGTAAAAATCAAGCTGGCATAACCTACTTGACAGGGTCCACTTAGAAGGCTAGGGGGGGGGCACTGGCACAATAGGTTGGATGTAGGGAACTTAAAGTTTCTCCATGAAGAAGTCTTACACCCAGGTAGACACTTCCCCTAGTGTAGACCTTTCATTCCAAAGCAAAAGTTTGACTTTTAACAGGATTAATAAAGACTGGTGTTTAGCAGACAGGGGCAAGCGGCCAGGCTGATTCTACTTTGCATTGATAAGCTGGGGGTGGGGACGTCTAGATTAAGACTTGCCCTGCCGCTATTATGCTCCCAAACATATCTGTATGCAGGACAAAGAAGACAGCCATCTATCCCTGCAAAAGAAAATGATGCATGATTTTTGTGCTTTTAGCATTATGTCTGCTATGCGCTTTAATCTTCTAAGCCCAACTTGCTTGGCACGGGCATACCCCTCTGGGGTTCCATGAACCCAGAGATGACTGCCCCAGTGCACACATCTCCGCTGCCTCCTGGAGAGCTCAGAGTGGAAAGAGCAGTGAGACAGCCACAGCTGCCAGCAGAACAGGGCCCTTATGATGTCATGGTGCCAGTTTCAAGGGATCCCACTGTGACTGCACAGTGTTCCGTGGGATGCAAAATGCCTCATGCTTTCTTTGCGGGCAGCCATTTTGTATTTTTCTGCCTCTGGGGGCGGCATTTTGAAACCCCAGCCAAGCTTCTATTGCCATGCACAGAAAATGGCGCTTGCAAGCTCTAAAATCAAGACACACTGCCTTCCAGAAAATAGAGCGCAACATTGGGGGTGTGCCATCACCTTTTAATCTTTTGTACTGCATCAACCCATTTGCACAACTTCTAACTACTTTGCCATGATCCCTTTAGATGTTGCAAAAACGTGTGGAATTGGGCAAATGCTGTAAAAATCAAGCTGGTAAACCTACTTTGACAGGTTCCACTTAGAAGGCTAGTGGAGGGGGGCACTGGCACAATAGGTTGGATGTAGGGAACTTAAATGTTCTCCATGAAGCAAGTCTTACACCCAGGTAGACACTTCCCCTAGATGTAGACCTTTCATTCCAAGCAAAAGTTTGACTTTTAACAGGATTAATAAAGACTGGGGTTTAGCAGACAGGGGCAAGGGCCCAGGCTGATTCTACTTTGCATTGATAAAGCTGGGGGTGGGGACTCTAGATTAAGACTTGCCCTGCCGCTATTATGCTCCAAAAACATATCTGTATGCAGGACTAAAGAAGACAGCCATCTAATCCCATGCAAAGAACATGATGCATGATTTTGTGCTTTTAGCATTATGGTTGCTATGCGCTTTAAATCTTCCCTAAGCCCAATTGCTTGGCAGGGCCATTACCCCTCCGGGGTTTCCATGAACCCAGAGATGACTGCCCCAGTGCACAACATCTCCGCTGCCTCCTGAAGAGCTGCAGAGCTGGAATGAGCAGTGAGACAGCCACAGCTGCAGCAGAACAGGGCCCTTTATGATGTCATGGTGCCAGTTTCCAAGGGATCCCACTGTGACCTGCACAGTGTTCCGTGGGATGCAAACTAGCCTCATGCTTTCTTCTGCGGGCAGCCATTTGTATTTTTTGCCTCTGGGGGCGGCCATTTGAAACCCCATGCCAAGCTTCTATTGCCAGCACGAAAATGGCGCTTGCAAGCTCCTAAAATCAAGACACCTGCCTTCCAGAAAATAGATGCCACACATGCTGGGGGTGCTGCCATCACCTTTTAATCTTTTGTAATCTGCATCAACCCCCATTGCACAACTTCTAACTACTTTGCCATGATCCCTTTAGATGTTGCAAAAACGTGTGGAATTGGAGCAAAATGCTGTAAAAATCAAGCTGGCATAACTATTTGACAGGTTCCACTTAGAAGGCTAGTGGAGGGGGGGCACGGCACAATAGGTTGGATGTAGGGAACTTAAATGTTCTCCATGACAAGTCTTCACCCAGGTAGCACTTCCCCTAGATGTAGACCTTTCATTCCAAAGCAAAAGTTTGACTTTAACAGGTTAATAAAGACTGGTGTTTAGCAGACAGGGCAAGCGGCCCAGGCTGATTCTACTTTGCATTGATAAAGCTGGGGGTGGGGACTCTAGATTAGACTTGCCTGCGCTATATGCTCCAAAAAACTATCTGTATGCAGGACTAAAGAAGACAGCCATCTAATCCCATGCAAAAGAACATGATGCATGATTTTTGTGCTTTTAGCATTATGGTCTGCTATGCGCTTTAAATCTTCCCTAAGCCCAACTTGCTTGGCACGGGCCATTACCCCTCCTGGGGTTCCATGAACCCAGAGATGACTGCCCCGTGCACACATCTCCCGCGCCTCCTGGAAGAGCTGCAGAGCTGGAATGAGCAGTAGACAGCCACAGCTGCCAGCAGAACAGGGCCCTTTATGATGTCATGGTGCCAGTTTCCAAGGGATCCCACTGTGACTGCACAGTGTCTGTGGGATGCAAACTAGCCTCATGCTTTCTTCTGGGGCAGCCATTTTGTATTTTTCTGCCTCTGGGGGCGGCCATTTTAAACCCCACTGCCAAGCTTCTATTGCATAGCACAGAAAATGGCGCTTGCACTCCTAAAATCAAGACACCTGCTTCCAGAAAATAGATGCCACACATGCTGGGGGTGCTGCCATCACCTTTTAATCTTTTGTAATCTCATCAACCCCATTGCACAACTTCTAACTACTTTGCCATGATCCCTTTAGATGTTGCAAAAACGTGTGGAATTGGAGCAAAATGCTTGAAAATCAAGCTGGCATAACCTACTTTGACAGGTTCCACTTAGAAGGCTAGTGGAGGGGGGCACTGGACAATAGGTGGATGTAGGGAACTTAAATGTTCTCCATGAAGAGTCTTACACCCAGGTAGACACTTCCTAGATGTAGACCTTTCATTCCAAGCAAAAGTTTGACTTTAACAGGATTAACACCTCAGCTCCGGACGGATATATGCCCGGAGTGTGAAGGGTTGTATGAAGAAGGCTAACGGGCTGAGCCTTTTATACAGTGCTGGCTTGCTGCATATCGCAGCAAAGACCATCGGTATCACCGCGGGCGGTGCTTGCACGATCGGTTGTTAACTTTCTTTGCCGCCGAATCGCGGCGGCACTTTAAATTGCGCCTGGGCGCCGCCCATCTTACCTCCCGATCGCCGCTCCCAGAACGTCATGGGCGGCGATCGTTGGGTGCCATGTAGCCTCGGCTTCGTTGACCCAGGTACCAGCTTTGCACAGCTTACATGAGCCTGTGCTCATTGGAATTATAGTGTGCAGAAATGCCATTCTGGATACATAGTATTGCGTATAGGAAGGAGCGATCAGACCATCTAGGGTTAATGTTCTTTTTTTTACCATAGAGGGTTAAGAAACAGTGGAAAAAAAGAGAAAAAAAAAGTTTAAACAATGTAAAAAAAATAAAATATTAAAAGTTCAATCACCCCCCTTCCTAGAACTGATATAAAATATAATAAATCGTAAAATCACAGAACACTTATGTACGCCGCGTCCCAAAATGCCCCATCTATCAAATAAAACGGTTACGGCGGCGGTGACGGAACGCAAATGCGCCCAATGTCCAAATGCGACTTTACACTTTTTAGTGCATAATATTAAATGATCAAATGTCGCACAGTCCTCAAAATGGTCGCAATGAGAACGCGGCCATTCGCAAAAAGGACCCTCACACATTCATGCGCCAAAAGTATGCAAAAAGTTTTGGTCTGAAGATGCCAAATTTTTTCTTTTTTGGCCATTGTTTAATTTTGAAATTTATTAAACGCATAACCTAGAAAATTTGGATCCATGCATCGCACCAACAAAGATAAGTAATGTATTAGCAGGAAAGTCGTAAAATGAGCCACAAGCATGCGCACATGATTTTTTTCAATTTTCCACATTTGGAACTTTTGCCTTCCCACTTGCATGGCATGGAATAATAATAACATCAGGCGAACGTAAAAATTGTTAGCACAAAATAAGCCCTCACAAGCTATGTACACGGAATATGAACACAAGTTATGGATTTTTAATATGAGAGCAAGAAATCCGAAAATCCTGACTTTAAAGGATTAATAAAGACTGGTGTTTAGCAGACAGGGGCAAGCAGGCCAGGCTGATTCTACTTTGCATTGATAAAGCTGGGGGTGGGGACGTCTAGATTAAGACTTGCCCTGCCGCTATTATGCTCCAAAAACATATCTGTATGCAGGACTAAAGAAGACAGCCATCTAATCCCCTGCAAAAGAACATGATGCATGATTTTGTGCTTTTAGCATTATGGTCTGCTATGCGCTTTAAATCTTCCCTAAGCCCAACTTGCTTGGCACGGGCCATTACCCCTCGGGTTTCCATGAACCCAGAGATGACTGCCCCAGTGCACAACATCTCCCGCTGCCTCCTGGAAGAGCTGCAGAGCTGGAATGAGCAGTGAGACAGCCACAGCTGCCAGCAGAACAGGGCCCTTTATGATGTCATGGTGCCAGTTTCCAAGGATCCCACTGTGACATGACAGTGTTCCGTGGGATGCAAACTAGCCTCATGCTTCTTCTGCGGGCAGCCATTTTGTATTTTTCTGCCTCTGGGGGCGGCCATTTTGAAACCCCACTGCCAAGCTTCTATTGCCATGCAAGAAAATGGCGCTTGCAAGCTCCTAAAATCAAGACACCTGCCTTCCAGGAAAATAGATGCCACACATGCTGGGGGTGCTGCCATCACCTTTTAATCTTTTGTAATCTGCATCAACCCCCATTTGCACAACTTCTAACTACCTTGCCATGATCCCTTTAGATGTTGCAAAAACGTGTGGAATTGGAGCAAAATGCTGTAAAAATCAAGCTGGCATAACCTACTTTGACAGGTTCCACTTAGAAGGCTAGTGGAGGGGGGCACTGGCACAATAGGTTGGATGTAGGGAACTTAAATGTTCTCCAAAGCAAAGTCTTACACCCGGTAGACACTTCCCCTAGATGTAGACCTTTCATTCCAAAGCAAAAGTTGACTTTAACAGGATTAATAAAGATGGTGTTTAGCAGAAGAGGCAAGGGCCTTTGCATTGAGAAAGCTGGGGTTAGGGACGTCTAGATTGTGACTTGCCCTGCTGCAATTATACTTCAAAAACATATTTGTATGCAGGACTAAAGGGGATGGCCATCTGGTCCCATGCAGAAGAACATGATGTGTGATTTTTGTGCTTTTAGCATTATGGACTGCTATGAGCTTTAAATCTTTCCTAAGCCCAGCTTTCTTGGCACAGGCCATTATCCATCCTGGAGTTTCCATGAACCAGGAGATGAACGCCGCATTGCACTGCTTCCTTGAAGAGCTGCAGAACTTGAATAAGCAGTGATATATCCACAGCTACCAGCAGAACAGGGCCCTTTATGATGTCATGGTCCAATTTTCCAAGGGACCCAACTGTGACACGCGCAGTGTTCCGTGGGATGCAAACTAGCCTCATGCTTTCTTCTGCGGGCAGCCATTTTGTATTTTTCTGCCTCTGGGGGCGGCCATTTTGAATCACCACTGCAAAGATTCTATGGATACGCACTGAAAATGATGCTTGCAAGCTCCTAAGAAGAAGACAACTGCCTTCCAGGTAAATCGATGCAGCACAAGGCAGGGGTGCCGCCATCACCTTCTAATCTTTTGTAATCTGCATTAATCCCAGTTTACACAACTTCTAACTACCTTGCCATGAACCCCTCAGATGTTGCAAAAAACATGTGGAATTAGCCCAAAATGCTATAAAAATAAAGCAGGCATAACCTTACTTTGACAGGTTCCACTATGAAGGCTAGTGGGGCGGGGGCACTGGCACAAAAGGTTGGATGTAGGGAGCTTAAATACACTCTATAAAGCAAGGCGTACACCCAGGTAGACGCTTCCCCTAGATGTAGACCTTTCATTCCAAAGCAAAAGTGTGACTTTTAATTGGATTAATAAAGACTGCTGTTTGGCAGACAGAGTCAAGCGACCCAGGCTGATGCTACTTTGCATTGAGAAAGCTGGGGTTAGGGACGTCTAGATTGTGACTTGCCCTGCTGCAATTATACTTCAAAAACATATTTGTATGCAGGACTAAAGGGGATGGCCATCTGGTCCCATGCAGAAGAACATGATGCGTGATTTTTGTGCTTTTAGCATTATGGACTGCTATGAGCTTTAAATCTTTCCTAAGCCCAGCTTACTTGGCACAGGTAATTACCCATCCTGGAGTTTCCATGAACCTGGAGATGAACGCCGCACTGCGCTACTTCCTTGAAGAGCTGCAGAGCTTGAATAAGCAGTGAGACAGCCACAGCTACCAGCAGAACAGGGCCCTTTATGATGTCATGGTCCAAGTTTCCAAGGGACCCAACTGTGACACGCGCAGTGTTCCGTGGGATGCAAACTAGCCTCATGCTTTCTTCTGCGGGCAGCCATTTTGTATTTTTCTGCCTCTGGGGGCGGTCATTTTGAATCACCACTGCAAAGATTCTATGGATACGCACTGAAAATGATGCTTGCAAGCTCCTAAGAAGAAGACAACTGCCTTCCAGGTAAATAGATGCAGCACAAGGCAGTGGTGCCGCCATCACCTTTTAATCTTTTGTAATCTGCATTAATCCCAGTTTACACAACTTCTAACTACCTTGCCATGAACCCCTCAGATGTTGCAAAAAACATGTGGAATTAGCCCAAAATGCTATAAAAATAAAGCTGGCATAACCTTACTTTGACAGGTTCCACTATGAAGGCTAATGAGGCGGGGGCACTGGCACAAAAGGTTGGATGTAGGGAGCTTAAATACACTCTATTCAGCAAGTCGTACACCCAGGTAGACGCTTCCCCTAGATGTAGACCTTTCATTCCAAAGCAAAAGTGTGACTTTTAAGTGGAGTAATAAAGACTGCTGTTTGGCAGACAGAGTCAAGCGACCCAGGCTGATGCTACTTTGCATTGAGAAAGCTGGGGTTAGGGACGTCTAGATTGTGACTTGCCCTGCTTCAATTATACTTCAAAAACATATTTGTATGCAGGACTAAAGGGGATGGCCATCTGGTCCCATGCAGAAGAACATGATGCGTGATTTTTGTGCTTTTAGCATTATGGACTGCTATGAGCTTTAAATCTTTCCTAAGCCCAGCTTTCTTGGCACAGGCCAATACCTATCCTGGAGTTTCCATGAACCTGGAGATGAACGCCGCACTGCGCTGCTTCCTTGAAGAGCTGCAGAGCTTGAATAAGCAGTGAGACAGCCACAGCTACCAGCAGAACAGGGCCCTTTATGATGTCATGGTCCAAGTTTCCAAGGGACCCAACTGTGACACGCGCAGTGTTCCGTGGGATGCAAACTAGCCTCATGCTTTCTTCTGCAGGCAGCCATGTTGTATTTTTCTGCCTCTGGGGGTTGCCATTTTGAATCACCACTGCAAAGATTCTAGGAATACAGTCTTACTCAGTGAACACCATATACGATGTCGCCTAGTGTTGTCCATAAGCCCTCGTAAATGACAGAAAGCTGCCAAACACTCGCCTTCACACCGGGATATATATAATAATTTAAATCAGCCCCCTTTCCCTAAACAGTAGAAATCATGTTAGGTATCGTCATATCCCAAAATGTCCAATCTATCAAAATATGATACCGGTTATTCCCAGCATTTAACTCTGTAATGGAAAAAATCCCAGTTTGCACAACTTCTAACTACTTTGCCATGAACCCCTCAGATGTTGCAAAAAACATGTGGAATTGGCCTAAAATGCTATAAAAATGAAGCAGGCATAACCTTACTTTGACAGGTTCCACTATGAAGGCTAGTGGGGCGGGGGCACTGGCACAATAGGTTAGATGTAGAGAGCTTAAATACACTCTATAAAGCAAGTCCTACACCCAGGTAGACGCTTCCCCTAGATGTAGACCTTTCAATCCAAAGCAAAAGTGTAACTTTTAATTGGATTAATAAAGACTGTTGTTTAGCAGACAGAGGCAAGCAACCCAGGCTGATGCTACTTTGCATTGAGAAAGCTGGGGGTGGGGACGTCTAGATTGTGACTTGCCCTGCTACAATTATACTTCAAAAACATATTTGTATGCAGGACTAAAGGGGATGGCCATCTGGTCCCATCTAAAAGAATATGATGCGTGATTTTTGTGCTTTTAGCACTATGATCTGCTATGAGCTTTAAATCTTCCCAAATCCCAGCTTTCTTGCCACGGGCCATTACCCCTCTTGGGGTTTCCATGAACCAGGAGATGACCGCCGCACTGCGCTGCTTCCTTGAAGAGCTGCAGAGCTTGAATAAGCAGTGAGACAGCCACAGCTACCAAAAGAACAGGGCCCTTTATAATGTCATGGTCCAAGTTTCCAAGGGACCCAACTGTGACATGCGCAGTGTTCCGTGGGATGCACACAAGCCTCATGCTTTCTTCTGCGGGCAGCCATTTTGTATTTTTCTGCCTCTGGGGCGGCCATTTTGAATCACTACTGCAAAGCTCCTATGGATACGCACAGAAAATGATGCTTGCAAGCTCCTAAGAAGAAGACAACTGCCTTCCAGGTAAATAGATGCAGCACATTGCAGGGGTGCTGCCATCACCTTTTAATCTTTTGCCATGAACCCCTCAGATGTTGCAAAAAACATGTGGAATTGGCCCAAAATGCTATAAAAATGAAGCTGAAATAAGCCTACTTTGACAGGTTCCATTTAGAAGACTAGTGGGGGTGGGCACTGGCACAATAGGTTGGATGTAGGGAGCTTAAATGTACTCTATGAAGCAAGTCGTACACCCAGGTAGACGCTTCCCCTAGATGTAGACCTTTCAATCCAAAGCAAAGGTGTAACTTTTAATTGGATTAATAAAGACTGGTGTTTAGCAGACAGAGGCAAGCAACCCAGGCTGATGCTACTTTGCATTGAGAAAGCTGGGGATGGGGACATCTAGATTGTGACTTGCCCTGCTGCAATTATACTTCAAAAACATATTTGTATGCAGGACTAAAGGGGATGGCCATCTGGTCCCATCTAAAAGAACATGATGCGTGATTTTTGTGCTTTTAGCGTTATGGTCTGCTTTAAGCCTTAAATCTTTCCTAAACCAAGCTTTCTTGGCACAGGCCATTACCCATCCTGGAATTTCCATGAACCTGGAGATGAACGCCGCACTGCGCTGCTTCCTTGAAGAGCTGCAGAGCTTGAATAAGCAGTGAGACAGCCACAGCTACCAGCAGAACAGGGCCCTTTATGATGTCATGGTCCAAGTTTCCAAGGGACCCAACTGTGGCACTCACAGTGTTCCGTGGGATGCAAACTAGCCTCATGTTTTCTTCTGCAGGCAGCCATTTTATATATTTCTGCCTCTGGGGTTGGCCATGTTGAATCAATACTGTAAAGCTTCTATGGATACGCACAGAAAATGATGCTTGCAAGCCCCTAAGAAGAGGACAACTGCCTTCCAGGTAAATAGATGCAGCACAAGGCAGGGGTGCCGCCATCACCTTTTAATTTTTTGTAATCTGCATTAATCCCAGTTTGCACAATTTCTAACTACCTTGCCATGAACCCCTCAGATGTTGCAAAAAACATGTGGAATTGGCCCAAAATGCTATAAAAATAAAGCTGACATAAGCCTACTTTGACAGGTTCCATTTAGAAGACTAGTGCCACAGTGTTCCTGGGAATGCAAAACTAGCCTCAATGCATTTTGGCACGACTTTCTCGGATCAGGCAGACTTGACGCGAGCACGCACGTCCGGATCCCCCCCTCTCCTCTGCTCTGACACCGCGAAGAGCCGCCCCGCTGATAGCTGCCGCCAGCTGATGCCGCCAAGCTGAGCCAGTTAGCGGGTGCTAGCTTCCCTCGTCCCCACCGCCAAATCCACGCTGCATATCCATCCAGTGCCCGGCCCTGAATCAGTGCCCTGGTTGTGTCGGGGTGGCGCTCAACCTGAAAGTTTCGGCTTCTCTGGTGCTCAGAGAAGACAACAGGTACAACTCAGCTCCACGGAGAGCTGGAGCTGAAGCCGCTACCGCTGAGCAGCTGAGGGTGCAGATAGTCGGAAATTCCTGGCAGCTTCCAGGTGGGGCAGGAGCCGATCGTGCGCTCATGTGCAGGACAGAGGTCGGATACTCCACTATGTGACGTTGGAGACCATGGGTGTCCCAAGTGGATCAGGAGATGGTCTCTGACATCTGCGCTTATCCCAAGCCGGCTATCCACCAGTTCGAAGCTGGGTGGTGTGCTAGGTCCACGAAAATATCTTGACGTTTGCAGACCCAGCAGGCTGCTGCCTGGCTTAGGGGCCCGGTTTTACTTGGCCTGTGATACCTGTGAGGTCTATCCACGTCCCCCGCGGCCTCGGGCACATTCCGCGGTATGGAGGCGGAGGCCAACGGAGATTCAATGGGGGGTCGTGCCTGTGACATCTGGCGTGGTGCGAATCCTATTTCTGTCGCAGGTTGTGGTGTCCCCTGGGGCCGTATTGTGTGGGGATTCCCTATGCTGTGGTGCGTCCTCTGCGGCCCATATTCTCGTAACCGCTAAGATAAACCGGTGATCTTCTTTTGCTTGCCTGGTTTACTGTACCAAACTCGACTAGCTACTGGTGCTGCTAATTAACCCCCTGCAACATTTGGCCACTGAAAAAAACCCCTTGTTCGCAGGGCTTGCATGCCCGCTTTATACGAAGAGATAAGCTGCGTTGCATGCTCACTTACTCGCTTTTGGCTTGGCCGTTTACTAACTCTCTCTAACTATTCGGACTGTTATAGCGGGTAAATTGAATGTGTCTCTGCGCGCAAAGTCCCGGGTCAGTTGCTTCTCCCCTACCGAATTACACTTATTAGCTAACTCTGACCCTCTTACGGCGGAAGAAGGCAGAAGGGATGAATGGGGTCAAAGGAAAAGGGCTAGACCCTAGGGTGCTGTTTGGACTTCTGATCCCCATCTTGGACTAGTTTTTTTTTTTTTGTTTGTTTTTTGCGTTTGTTGGAGTGGATTCCTGCACATAACAGCTGCGCCGGCTGCCTTGCCCGCCTCCATTCCACCATTCCATCACCCTGCACTAGGGCCATCCGTAGGGCGCCGCTGTCATGGCGTGGTTTGCGGGTAGTGGCTCCCCCCCTCTGGTGGCTAGAAAAGGGTTCCTACTGCGCGTGTTTGGCTTTGGGGAGGGAACGGAAGGTGGGACAGGAATGGGGGTGATAAGGGGGTACAGACAATCCTTTGCTTAAATCTGGGCAGGGCCTCGGGAACAGAGAGTCAGAAAGTGGGATTAAGGGGAAAGGGGTGGAAAGGGAGGGGGAATAAAAGGAAAAAAAAATGCCCCCAAATCTACAGTGGAGAGACATGACTGGGGGGGGAAGTGATGCGGTCCCCAACTCGGAGGTAATCGGATCGATGTGGGTGGGAAATCAGACTCTCTTCGAAATTTTGGAAAATCATACTGTGGAATCCCCGCCAATCACAAAAACCCGGAGGACCAAAATGCAAAAGTTGGGAACCTGACACCGCCCCTCTCGCCCCCCCCTCTAGGGGCGAAGGCCCTGCTACATCTACACGGAGGGACGTAATAGAGACTATATAGAAGATGCGGACTGAACCCAATCTCGCCCTCGCGTTTACGATTTTGACAACGGTACAGAAACAGGGCAACGGGTGGAGGGCGTTCGGACAACAGGGTTTTCGGCCCTATCATCAAAACGAAATAGGTCTAGTGAAGGAATGGATGGGTTAAGATCCGGGACAAAGTGTCTCTAATGTTCGAGTCAAGTAATGTCACGTGCGGAGGGGGGAGAAACGCACAAAGTCTAAAAGAGGAAGCTTCGGCGGGTCATGGGCGGAAAATCAGACTCTCCTTAATGGCGAATCTGACGGATTTAGAGGAACCGCTCTCAGCTCCCACCATCCGCATAATTGGCCTCCCTGAGGAGGTTGGTGGTGCATTCCCTGCGGAATGGGTTCAGCGTGGATCAAAGAAATAATGGGCCCCGATGAGTTCTCTCCACTCTATTTATGATTGAGAGGGCCCCACCGGGTCCTCCGTCAAACCCCCGAGTACCACGGGGGTGCCCCCCCCTAGGTCATTCTAGCTAAGTTTTGTTTCTCTAGGACCCAAGAGGATCAGTGATTATAACGGTTCTCACGTCCAAACAAGCACTTGACTTATAACTGGGGGCAGGGTTTATTTTTCCTGATTTTTCAATGGCAACCAGCAGAAGAGAGTGAAGATTTAAATGTTAAAATGCGGCATGAAGGCGGCACGGCAGATGAGTTTTCAATCACTATAAGTCACCGCCCGACTTGAGGGGGTGTATAAGCATCACCTGTTTTCGTTCTTGATATTCTTCTGTTTGAAGCCTCTAATTGGCGGAGTACAAAGTGCTCTAAGAATGTTGATTTACCCTTGGTGGATTTTTTATATAAATCTTGTATCATGTTATCATATTTGGGCGTTTGGGTGGAGAGGAGGGGGGGGGGGGTCGAATGGAAGTAGGAGTTTTTTGAGTCTGCTCTTAATTCCAGTTCAGAAGGTAAGGGGGGAGGGGTGGGTTGGGAGCGTTGGGACGGGATGGATGGGGGATGGAGATACCTACCGATCAGCGGGGAAGAGAGAAGAGGAGATAAATTTTGGGTGGGGGGGGGGGGGGTGTTTTTTTTTTCTTACGTGGCTATGTGAATACCTTGGAGATCATAAACTACGAGAGTTATAATGCTTTGAATGTCAAGGGGGCCTGATTGACCCAATCGTAACGATAGTATTGTAAATGGAGATCATCGGAGTGGGTCCCACGATCATTGTCTTGCCACCCACGTATTGTAGTTCTGTCTGGTAGAGACAAATCCCACTTAACCTCTGGTAGAGTGGAAGGACTGCAAATAACGGGGACTCGGGGAGGAGCGAGGGGGGGGAATGAGGTGGCTTAAACGTCACGTCTCGGGTAGGGGGGTCGAGAGTGTTGGGGGCCTTGTGATCCCGCTGTAGCGAGGGGTATGAGTGTTGGTATTTTTTTCAGTCCGTGGAGAATTTAATACTAGAGGGATGTGGGTGGGATGCCCTCAGCGGGGTAGGTTGGGGATCTTCAGGGTAGAGAAAGGTTTGGATGATGCGTAAACGGGCTAGGAGGGTGTAGCGGGTGTGACCCGGCGTACTAGCCTATCTGCAAATGCATCTTATGCCACGCGTCGGGCCCGAGTTCAAGGTAGGCCTGGTTATATAGAAGATTGTCATCTTCTGTTTTCACATTCTTGTATGCGGGTCCGCATTTTCAGGGAATATCCGTTCTTATTCAGTAATAGGGTGGAATATTAAAATTTTTCAGGGCGCGGTTAACAGAAATTTCGCACAGATAAAAGGTGTGATGTTTACTCTCCTTATTTTTGTTGCTGTATTAATAAATCCTTTTGTGCTCTTGGCCTTCGTTAAGGTTATATGCCGCCGTCCCTTCTCCGCCCAATGGAAGCTGTTACTTAAGTTAACTCCAGTTTACACCTTCAGAACGGGAACCTATGAGAAGGACCGTCCGTTCTGGTCCTCGGGGATGTTTAATGTCAGTTTTTCGCAGGGAGCGATTTGTGAACACGTAGCCTTACGTAGCTCTCTTGGTAAAAATTACCAGGCATAGATAAGGGGGTCCGCCACTTGGTTTCTGAAGTGAGGACCTTAAGAACTTTTCTGCGCAGATGTTGGTACTTAGGGATTGTCGTGGCCGTCACCCTAATTTTTGGATATACCCTGCGCAGTTCTCCTTGTTATTTTAGTCTGGACCCCACGCATCTCTCTGCTCCGTGATTGAGCTTTAATGTTTCGGCTAACGACCCCTTCCTCGGCTTTCATAGTCAAGAAGTGAAGTATCGAGCGATAGCGGTCCTCTGCCGATGGTGGGATAGTCCTCTTATTGAGTTGCCAGATAGCGTCTCGGAAACTAGTTTGGCTAGAGGAAGCTCTTTTAGACTTTAACCCTCACTGGCGAGGCATTCGCATACGTCTTCCTTGGAATTTATACGACCGGAGGAAAGATCAATAGAGGCTGAATCGAAAGAGAGCATAACTATTTCTCTGGGAGGAGGTCTGAATCAGACGGGTATTTCAAACTGAAGGTTGCTTGTAGTGGAACCAGGAGGGGTGTAGGGGAGCTTCAATGTGAAGCCCTTATCCTGCGTGGTATTTCTTTTGTTTTTTTTACTAGGAGTAAATTTAACGTTTGGAGATAGAAAAAGGGGAAACTGCATGAAATATTAATCTCAGAAGGAGACTTAAACTTTAAAAAGAATTAGACCGTTATAAGCCCCGGTCTCAATAGAAACCTGGAGTCTTGCTACCGTCTAACTAGAAGCAGATAGAGAATAAGCTTTACCCTGGGACGTCCCAACTGGCTTTTATAACCAGCCCAACCTCATGAACAGAGAAATCCCAACACTAAGCATTTTTGTAGGGGGGGATATAGACACTATCGAGGGGCTAAACACACCGGGTAACTTGTTGGCTAACGTTTCGCTCACAAAAACATAAGAGAGCAACCAAGGGGTTCATGCTATATTGGACCACACTGGGAAACTGGTCTCAGATCGGAGGATCCAATACTGGAGAGCTTTAGGAAAGTCTCTTTATGAAGCGCTTATATGCATCCGAAGTCAAGGTACTATGGATGGTCAGGTTAAAATGGCTTTCTGGAATCGATTCCTATCCCCAGATCTGTCAAGAAAAGGAAGGCTCCCTTGAATACCCTACAAGGGTGTGGGAAGAGATCTCTGAGAGCCATTAGGACTTCTACAAATCAGAACGATCAGCACCCGGATAGATGGTCTACCCTCAGCCTCATACTTCAAAAACTTATCAAAGGTGGTGTGATCTCCACAATATTAAGATCGGTGTTTACAAGCAGCATTTTGCAGAGGGGCGATAGACGGGGATCAATTACGGCTGGGCCGCGGCACATAGTATTAGCACTCCTTGAAGAAGATGATAAAGGATGGAACTGAGACATGGGTTCTTATTAGAGATGAGGCGTCAACTTAACTCGTCCGAGCTGATGCTCGATCGAGCATTAGCGTACTCGTAACGGCTCAGGCTGCTCGGACGAGGTGGGATTCGCCCGCTCCTGAGAAAAATGGCAGCTCCCCAGGTTGTGCTTTATTGCGGCAGAAACAGAGTCCAATCACAATCGCAGGAAGACTCTGCACTCCACCGCAGCATGACGTGTACCCTTACACGTAGATAGCAGTGGGTGGCTGCCGAGATCAGGTGGACCCTGGGATAGACTAGCCGCTGCCGCCCTTGAGCTGCTCGGGGATCATTCTCTATCTGGATGGCCCGCTAGCGGAGAGAGCTGCCTGCTGCTCATGGAACAGCTTTAGGGTGTTCTACTTAGCTTAGCTGTTAGGGCAGGAAGTGATTCTTAAAAAGAACCACAGCCCTCTTAGGGCTCACTAACGGCTACTAACTTTTTTTTTTCTTTACATTGGCTCTATGTACCGCATGTTATGTGAGTAATTAGCCTGGGGACTGCTACCGTTGTAGTTTTAGGCTGTTTAGGACCACCTATCCACCTCAAAAACACCAAAGTGGGAAAATTTATTAGGGGTTTGATAGAATTAGGCACATTCGATGACCTGCCCAGTTTCTTTTTATTTTACGTTTATTTTTTTCAAACTCAGCGTCATCTCTCTGCATAGTAGTTGAGTGCGTCTACTTGGCTAGATAAATCGCCAAAGGAGAATACAAAACCGTCTGAATTACGCCTGCAGTACGTTAATATATTTGATTTCTGGTTGTGATCTTCTGGTGGTCCTGTACTTGAAACTCAGTGCATCTAGCTATCAAATTGGGAGCAATTTTGGAGTCAACTGCGACCACTGTGTTTTAGTGACGCACATATCCATCGCAAAGTACCGAAGTTGGAAAATTTTAAATGAGGGCCCGGGGTTGTTATTTCATTTAGGCACAGTCCCGGCCGGTTTCTTCTTTTTTTATTTACGTTTATATTTTTTCATAACTCAGTGGGTGAGCGTCATCTCATCTGCATAGGGAATAGTGTGCTTATACGTTTCTAAAAAGTAGCCATAAGAAGAGAATACAACGTCTAAAATTAACGCCTACAGACTTTATTAATATTTGATTTCTGTTGATCTACGCTGGTGTCTGTACTTTCTGCAGTGGCATCACGAGCAATTGGGACAATTTGGAGTCACAGACCTTGCGACCACTGTTTTTTTAGTGACGCACAATAAATCCATCGCAAAGACCGAATTGGGAAAATTTATTTAGGGCCTGGCTTGTAATTTCAACTAGGGCAATCTGTGCTGCCCTTTTCCTTTTTTTATCTTTGACGTTATTTTTTTCATAACTCAGCGTCATCTCATCTGGCAATAGTAGATGTGGCTTGTATATACTTGGCTAGAAAACCATAGTAGGAATACAAACGTCTTAATTACGCTACAGGCAGGCGTTATAATATTTGGATCTGGTGACTGCTGGTGGCTGTACTTGCTGCAGTGCATGCTACTATCAATTGAAGCAAGTTTGTGGAGTCAGACTTGTCGACCACTAGTGTTTTTTATTTACGCACATAGCCTCGCAAAGACCGAAGTGGGGAAAAATTTATGTAGGTGCCCCACGGGGTTGTCATTTCACATTAGGCACTTCTGCCCAGTTTCTTTTTACTTTACGTTTATTTTTTTCATAACTAAAATCTCCTCGCCTCTCATCTGTCCTAGTAGTGTGCTGTATAACTTGGCTAGAAAATGCCATAGGAAATACAACGTCTTAATTTAACGCTACATAGCGTTACTTTATATTGGATTCTGGGTTGTCTGCTAGGGGCTGTACTTGCATGCAAGTCTCATCTACTATTCAAATGGTTGGGAGCGAATTTGGAGTCAGACCTTGCTACCACTGTTTTTTAGTTAAGTGACGCACATATCCATCGCAAAGGGACCGAACGTGGGAAAAGTGTATTAGGGCCCCCGGGTTGTTTTCACAACTAGGCACGTTCTGGCTACCATTATCCTTTTTTATTTTAACACACATTATTTGGGTACCATCATAACCAGACGTCATCGCGGTCATTGTCTAGGAAAGTGTGCTGGAATACTTGGCTAGAACATGCTAGCAATAGGATAAGCCTCGTTTTGGATATATGGAAAAAAACTAAAAACAAAAAAACGAAAGGGCGGCAACAAAACGAAGAAAGTCAGCTATATAAAACAAAAACACAGCGATACGGCCGGCAGTTATCCAGGCGTCTGTCGGAGAGGGGGGATTGTGTGACTAAAGAACAGTGTGTACCGCCAGAAAAGAAAAAAAAACAAAAAAAACAACGAGTGCTAGGGGTAGAAGGCGGGGACGATGCGCCTGATACGCTAAAAGTGTGGGAACCAAATAAAAGAGAAACGAAGGTTAATACAACTGGACCAATCTGGGTAGAAAGATAAAAAGTCGAAGTATTAATATCGTGAAACTGGATAGGGGACCTGCTGTAAGACGCCAGCCCACAGAATGGTGGACAGCGAGGCGGAAGAGAAAAAAGTTAGAAAAGCGGAAAATGCGCTTAAGTCCTTTTTATCGCAATTCGTTAGGGGGGAGACGAAACTGACGTTGCAACAATCGGGATATAAATCTTGAAGTCCTGGGGCTGTTGTGATACACCCACCTGCTTTATAGAGGGCATGCAGGGAACGCCGCAGAGCTACACAACACACTCCTAGGGGTTTCATGTCTGAACGTTACTGGGACTGTCGTGGTAAGCACTGTTATCATGGCCACGAACATAGCATGTCGAACAGGTAGATGTCCGTGGATTGGCCGACAGATGCTTCGGTGCAATTTGTCCACCAGTCAGTCTCCAACAGCGAAGGTGCCCGACCCATGCTACAACCAGAAAGTCGTCACTCCGTCACTAGCTCCTGCACCTTACAGCCAAAGGACATCCTCCCCCCCAGTCTTTGATCTGAAAGATCCTGCCCCCGAATCCCAGCAAAATTTGCCATTTAAACCGGCATCCTCCTAGGAACTGTTTTTCTGGGACCCGTGCCCACATCACAAACCAACTTGTCCGAAGGTTAAGACTGAATGAGCATTTTCTGATGCCCAGTTTTCCTTCCACCATCGCAGGCTGTGGTGATGATGACACTATGTTGACGTATTGGACACATAATTGTGGTACAGAGGTGTCCGACGTGAGAAGACACAAGAGTTGTCAGACAGTGGGGGAATTGTTGTCAGTTAAGCAGCAAGTTCACGAGGGGGGGAGCAGAATGGCTGAGTGGGTATACTGGTGAGATATGAATGGCGGGTGACAGACACCCAAGCTGGGTTTGAAGAGGAGACCGTGTGAACACAGTGCTTCATGAGAGCGGAGGAGAGGTCCAATCAGTACCCAACAGGTTTGAAAGAGGCAGTTGTGGTGGGCCAGACGTCGAGAGGCAAAAGGGTACCCAGAACGGTGCTCATCGCCAAATCTTGGATCAACTACTTGAGCTCCACGCTGGCGAGGAAGGTGCTTGATCCCGTCGTGCGAGGGCTAAAGCATTTCGAAGTCTGGAGTTCTTTAAAAGGAAAACACGCGAGGATAGAACCGAAACGGACTAGGTCGTAGTGCCTCACAGTTAGAAAGAAAGTAAATAAAAAAGAGAACAAAAGCCAAAAGACCGAGGGATCAAGCAGGGGAATTCCACCACTACAGCAAATTCAACTAAACCCCAATAATGCTCAGGCATATAATGCTAAACAACCCCACTCTCAGGTGCAACAGGAAAAAAGAAGAAAGAGACAAAAGCAGGCGTTCCCCATAACAAACAATCTGGTCCGTGAAGGCACACCACTGAAAAGGCTCCTGTACCCCTGTGTTCAAATCTGATAGTCAGACCCCCCTGCCCAGGACCCTGACCACAAAAACCCCATCGCATACACCCGAAATAAAAAAAAAGAAGGTGAATTACCAGATCCTACCCACAGCATCCACCAGCGTTTCAGTGAACTCGCCAGACCGGGACCAGACTCTGGAAAGCTGAACCACGCAAATTAGAAAGGTGGCAACCACCAATCACGCCCAAGCCCAATTAATAGTGCACATTTCCGAGATTTCTAAAGACCGGAGTGCTCCCTACAGCTATTAGCAAGACCGCCCTGCTGCAATTATACTTCAAAAACATATTTGTATGCAGGACTAAAAGGGGTGGCCATCTGGTCCCATGCAGAAGAACATGATGCGTGATTTTTGTGCTTTTAGCATTATGGACTGCTATGAACTTTAAATCTTTCCTAAGCCCAGCTTTTTTTGGCACAGGCCATTACCTATCCTGGAGTTTCCATGAACCTGGAGATGAATGCCGCACTGCGCTGCTTCCTTGAAGAGCTGCAGAGCTTGAATAAGCAGTGAGACAGCCACAGCTACCAGCAGAACAGGGCCCTTTATGATGTCATGGTCCAAGTTTCCAAGGGACCCAACTGTGACACGCGCAGTGTTCCGTGGGATGCAAACTAGCCTCATGCTTTCTTCTGCGGGCAGCCATTTTGTATTTTTCTGCCTCTGGGGGCGGCCATTTTGAATCACCACTGCAAAGATTCTATGGATACGCACTGAAAGTGATGCTTGCAAGCCCCTAAGAAGATGACAACTGCCTTCCAGGTAAATAGATGCAGCACAAGGCAGGGGTGCCCCCATCACCTTTTAATCTTTTGTAATCTGCATTAATCCCAGTTTACACCTGCTGCAATTATACTTCAAAAACATATTTGTATGCAGGACTAAAGGGAATGGCCATCTGGTCCCATGCAGAAGAACATGATGCGTGATTTTTGTGCTTTTAGCATTATGGACTGCTATGAGCTTTAAATCTTTCCTAAGCCCAGCTTTCTTGGCACAGGCCATTATCCATCCTGGAGTTTCCATGAACCTGGCGATGAACGCCGCATTGCACTGCTTCCTTGAAGAGCTGCAGAGCTTGAATAAGCAGTGAGACAGCCACAGCTACCAGCAGAACAGGACTCTTTATGATGTCATGGTCCAAGTTTCCAAGGGACCCAACTGTGACACGCGCAGTGTTCCGTGGGATGCAAACTAGCCTCATGCTTTCTTCTGCGGGCAGCCATTTTGTATTTTTCTGCCTCTGGGGGCGGCCATTTTGAATCACCACTGCAAAGATTCTATGGATACGCACTGAAAATGATGCTTGCAAGCTCCTAAGAAGAAGACAACTGCCTTCCAGGTAAATAGATGCAGCACAAGGCAGGGGTGCCGCCATCACCTTTTAATCTTTTGTAATCTGCATTAATCCCAGTTTACACAACTTCTAACTACCTTGCCATGAACCCCTCAGATGTTGCAAAAAACATGTGGAATTAGCCCAAAATGCTATAAAAAT
>WNYA01003352.1:0-26423 GCA_019512145.1 Engystomops pustulosus | reverse complement strand
GCAAGGACTGAGTTCGGTCTGTGGGATGTCATATGCAAATTAGCTACAATGTGTTACATATTTACATTTATCTGCAGAGATAAATCTCTTTAGGAAGTTTGAGGCAGCATCCCTAGTGCTACACAGAATTATAATCCCGGTGCAGTTTTCAGCAAGGATTCTCAACTGAAACAGTTCTATAGATGGTCCTAGACCTGATTAAAGGAGGGGCTCCTGGGGCTCTAGCCCTGGGGCCCCCACCACTTTCACCTTTTAAGGGGCCCCCACCAGTTTCCGACAGTCAGCGACTCAGCTCAGCTGTCTCTGCGTGTGATGTGCATAGGGGTCTAGGATGTCAGCTGGGTCAGTGAGGATCACTGGAAGGAAGGGTGAGGTAAGTATGAAGTTTATTATTTTGTGGCCATTTTCTACAGGGGACTGGCGGCTAAATTCTCCAAGGGGCTGGTAGCTGTATTCTACAGGGGGCTGGTGGCTGTATACTACAGGGGGCTGCAGGCTATACACTACAGGGTCTGACAGGCTATATACTACAGGGGGCTGGCAGGGCCCCCACCAGTTTGAGCCCAGGGGCCCCCACCACCCTTAATCCGGCCCTGCCTAGACGTGACAGACCGCAAGATAGCAGCATCTGAAGTAATGATCCCCTCCAGCATCTCAGTCTGACTCAACTCTCTTTGATAGTTTGCCATGTAAAATGAATAGGACAGAAAATTTGAAAGGAGGAAAGGAGTTAAGTAGTGACATTCTGGTGACAGGTTTCCTTTATGTGTCCACCATCAAGCAGATAAGAGCTGAGCAAGGTGGTCGGTATTTGGGCCACTGGACTATCAAACAATTTTTTTCCCCCGGGGAAACGAAAGCTAAAAAAACTATAACTAAAACTTTGAGCTACCAATCGTCACAAATTGTGAACCAAATGATTATCTTCCTATGAAACATAGACTTGATGCTTTCTACTTATGAATAATCACAAGTGCTAAAAATCAGGTGTAATGTTAATTTTATTATGCATATTTTTCTCATTTAAGACATCTTAAGGTTCCAAGACTTTGTCTTCTCTTGATCAGAGGCTTTTTGCTTTGTCTTATGAATTCACCTGTTGGGAGAAATACACAAATGTTAAATATTTTTGACTGATATTTTAGGCAGTTTTTGTAATAATCTGTATATCCCCAATTTGCGTAACATCTATAGGCGACATATTGTTACAGAACAACATAAATTACTTGGCTTGGCTACACACGGAGATTTGTGCCGTGTGTAATGAGCCTCAAAAGCAGGTATAGCTGTACACGTATTTCAGGCACAACTCTCATAAGTGTATTTTAGGGATCCGTATGGGTGCAGCCAACGTCTTATTACCTCTACTTTCGGGTGCTAAAACGGCTGGAGTTTGAGTAATAATGGTGTAAGGGATGGGAGCGACACCACTGAGGGCAAAATCCAAGTACGGTAGCTTGTAAAATTAATTTTATTGCATAGAAAAACAGAACCGAAACGTGTTTTGAGGATTCCATAATACCCCTTTTTCAAGTGGAATTTTCCTTGGCACAGTCCTGCTATCAGCTGAGGAAAATTTTCTACCCTATTGAACCCTGAACATAATGGGGCAGATTTACTTACCCGGTCCTGTCGCGATCCAGCGGCGCGTTCTCTGCGGTGGATTCGGGTCCGGCCGGGATTCACTAAGGTAGTTCCTCCGACGTCCACCAATTGGCGCTGCTGCGCTGAAGTCCGCTGAAATGCACTCAAGTACACCGGCCTATTCCCGGTGAAGGTAAGTGCAAGCTCCGCAACACTTTTTGTTTTTTAAATGCGCCGATGCGCCAAAATCCGATCGCCTGCGCCAAAAATCCCGGGGCAATACAGGGAAAATCGGCGCAAATAGGAAATATTCGGGTAACACGGCGGGAAAACGCGAATCGGGCCCTTAGTAAATGACCCCCAATTTCCTAAACCTAGTTACCATATGACTCAACAAACATCATAGTGCACAGCATGTAGGACGGATATCGTTGCAGAATAAACAAAAATCCAAATATCTTAGTAATGTGCCATGCTTATGGAATTTGGAAGAGGATGAAAAAGAGACAAAAGAGAGCCAGAGAAAAGAAGATAAAAAAAAAGATAATGGACATAATAGAAAGGACATAAAAACTGAAAAATATAAAAACAAGAAAGAGAGAGGAAGGGTAAAAGTTAAAAGGAACAGAAAGGTAAAATGTCTTCTGTTTCTTTATATTATTACATTTGTAAATGTAGATTTGGTGTTTTCTTACCATCTTGGGCATTTTCCCTCTGGGATGCAGGTATTAGCGGGACCGATGACATATCCTTTCTGGGTACATCTACATCCTTGAGTACAACTGTAGCCACAAGGCTTTTTAGTTTTACAGTAGGCAGAACATCCGACACAGTTGTCCAATACAGCTCCTTTAGGGCAAGAATTATTTGGAGGAGGGGGCGATGGGCATTTTTGCTTAGGGACACATTTGTTATCACGATCAAGGAGGTATCCGGGCTCTTTACATTTACATCCTTGGGTACAAGATTGAGCACAAAATGCATCCTTATTTCCGCATCTGTCTGTGCAGCGTATGCAATCTGACCATTCCATATCTCTAGGGCATTTATCTGTGGAGAGAAACGGGGTGATAATGAGCCAATAAAACATATGAAAACCTTGTCATAAAGGCCCAATGTTTTTTTTTAAATTGAATTTTAATTTGCAAATAATAAAAATACACATACTATTTTTTTTAAGTATTTTTTTTTTATTTATTTTAACAAAACAATTTTATGTTGTCCATTATACAATTCAATTGGTTTTGAAAACCCTTAACCCCCCCCCCCAACCCCCTTCTGCCTGGTAAGGATTAAGAAAAATGGGGGGGGGGACCTCCCACTATCTCTGTCCGTCTTCTTTTCATACTGCCATATCTTATTTTGCTTATAAAGTATATCTATTCATACTTTGTGAACTAATTTGTCAGATCTTTCCAAGCTCATCCAATTCATAACTATTATTAGTTTGGCTACAAACAACAGTTTACCCCTTTAATGCTCCATGACATATCTGTACATCGTGGATCTATTAAGGAGATGTGAAAAGGGTTCAGCACCCATCGGTAAGCAATTGTCGCTCTCTGTGACATCTTCAGGAAGCGACTATCATGACAGCCTCAGATCTTTATAAGACTTGAGTCTGTGTATTTACAGAATATCTGTAACAATGTGCCAGTGGCACATTGTGACAGATGATGTGTAAAATCCACAAATCCTGCCATACTGTACATGGTATGCATGGTCAATCAGACAACATAGGGTTAAAGTAAGCTAGGGGATCTGAAAAGTGGCTAAAAAAATTTCAAAGTAAAAATAATATATAAATAAAGCTTAAAAGTTCAAATCCCCCCATTTCCCTAGAACTGATAGAAAGATAAAGAAACAAATAAAATCATAAATAATCATGTCAGGTATCACCACAACCCCAAATGTTCGATCTATCAAAATATAATAACGGTTATTCCCGGCATTGAACCCTATAACAGAAAGTAGGGCCCAAATTTCCAAAACACAACTGTTTAGCTAATCTGCAAAATATGTATTAAAATGCATTGAAACACATTAAAACCTGGGAAAATTTGGCATTTCCATGTTCGTACCAAGCCAAAGAATAAAGAAGACATATTTGGGGTGCTCAATGAAAGCCGTAAAAAGTGAGCCCACAAGAAAATGGCACAAATGTGTTTTTTTTCAACAATTTCACCTAATTTTTTTCCTGCTTTCCAGTACACGGCATGGAATAATAAATACTGTCACTACATATGAAAATGTGTTATGCAGAAAATAAGCCCTCACACAGCTCTGTACACAAAAAAATGTAAACTTATAGATTTTTGAAGGTAGATAACGAAAAATGAACAGAAAAGGGCTGCATCCTTAAAAGGTTAATTATTCCAAATACAAGGGGGCTTGACTGGACAGAAAACAGAAATTTCGGTGCAGCAAATAAGAGGTGGAAAGTAGTACCCACCAGTTTTATACTGCACCAGATACTGCCCTATTCCTAGCAATGTTTATCCCTTCTGGAAGCGGAATGTGCCCTGTTTGTTTACATGGGCCACGGACCAGAGCGATTACCCAAGCACCAATTGACCCGTTGAAGTTTGGGTTAGTACAAATCGGAACCTTAAAATTTATTCTGGGACACCCTACAGACCTGAACATTGTGGTTCGGGTCCGCTCATCACCTGTGTAGTCAGACCTTGGTTTGTCGACTATAATTGGCAAGACTCATGGGTCAAAAGTTTTGCTTGCAATTTTTCCCCATGGCCCCAATACTTTTTAGGAGCTTAAGTAACCCATTAATGCAAGAGAAGCAGCCAAGTTCTTTAACACGGTCCTATTAAATTTGCCTAAAAATATGGTTTTCCCCATCACCCCCAAAAATCTTAATATGTTTTGGAAAATCAATATCAATGGTAAATATTTGATAACAAGGCAGCTTAATTAAAGTAGCTCAGTTCTGTAAAGGTGGACACCAATATAATGGAACCATAGATATGGCAGTTTAGCTCTAAATAAGGTAGAAGTCTAATGTATGTTTAGTAGACAGCAATACTGTGTAATAATGTATTCATAACAGCTTTACTCATTGAGAATTGTTTAAGCTCTAGCTATATCTAGTGATGTCTTTTCTGAAGGAAGTGTGAATGGAGTAAAAGGAGAACACTGTAACCCTTTCTGCTGCATATTTCTCTATAGCCTCAGTTAGTTAACTATGTAGAGTCTTTCTGTTACTTCTGACACAAAAAGGTTGATGATACCGTAAATTCTGAGACATCAGAGGTGATCAAAGTGTTGCACGGTACTTTGTGGGCACCGTAGATAATGGACCCGAAACAGCATCAAGCAAAACAACCTCTATAGTTAAATAATATAATAGTTAAATAATATAATAAATGGCCACGTGAATAAGTGTGGACGTGCTTGTTTTTAGGCTTCACTTACCTCTCTTTGGAGGATTTGATAAGGCCAAGGCAACAGCTAAGACAAATTAAAAAATAAAAGTTAGATTGTGGCTGTGTCAGTTATTCTCAAAAATACAAATATAAAAAAAGTTTATACTTAATATTAATAAAAGATTGAAAAAATATTAAATGATAATTTCTTTAACAAAAAATTATAAATGTTAAATCTGATTAAAATATAACAATAATACCTGAAAACAATATCAGAATCCTCAAGGCAGCCATCTCTGCTGAATCGGTAAAATCCTAAAAATTAGAAAAGATGGAGTGAAAAATTAGGATTTAGCATTGAACAAGGCAATGAAATATATGGATCGAATGGAGACACTCTCTACCTGTCAAGGTGTATTCCTCAGGAGATGATGACGGACTGTCTATTCCTTGCAGATTTTATACCTCAGGACTTCAGTCCAGGAGCCAATCAGAAAATTTATAGCATCTCTAGAGTTTGTACCATTAAATTAAAAATTTCATTGGTAGATAATTGTCACCTGGCCAAATGTCATAGATTTCCATGGGCGTTACAGCCCAGTTAAATAATAGATTACGTTTCATGTATAATTATAGGGTGCGTCAGATATTTTTCTTATTTAGAATATGCACATTCTATTTTCTTACTTGGAGGTCTGTAGAGATAATAGGGGAGATTTATCAGTACAGGCAGTCCCCGGGTTACATACAAGATAGGGTCTGTAGGTTTGTTCTTAAGTTGAGTTTGTATGTAAGTCAGAACTGTATATTTTATCATTTTAATCCCAGCCAGAACTTTTTTGGTCTCTGTGACAATTGGATTTTAAAAATGTTGGGTTGTCATAAGAATCAATATTAACACTAAAGCTTCATTACAGACACCTGTGATAACTGTTACAGCTGTTTATTGTAGCCCAGGACTAAAGTACAAGAAATTACCAATATCCAGCGGTCCGTTTGTAACTATGGGTCGTATGTAAGTTGAGTGTTCTTAAGTAGGGGACCGCCTGTACTTGTTTTTTGGCATAGAAGCACTAAAAAGGTGACTTTGCCACCCTTGCGTGAACTTGGAGGGGATGTGAACGGGCACAGCTGTTAGTGCCCGGCATGGGGCATTCCTGTCCTGTGCCTCTGGACTTTCTAATAATCTGCAAATATTCACCGCTGAATCTTTGCAGAATTTTAGTCAAAACTATGCGCCGCCAGACCTGGTGTAGTTTTGTCCTCAAGTTAGCACCGCCATAATGTATAAGCCTCATGATCTAGCCACTGTGGCATGGGGGGGGGGGGGGCTTTCTTCATGGACCGGCACAAAGAGGGCCACATATTACAAATCTTCCCCATTGTATCTATCCGTTGGTTTGATCTTAGTAAGATTGGGCCCAAATGTGATACCGTGTGTTACCGTTTCAGAACATCTCCAAAACAATACATTTTATAAATTGTTTTCTGGATACTCTGATAAGTATTTTGCAAAACGAAAGCAAAGAAGAATAAATAGTGAACATGGTTCTTTGTCAGAACTAATTACAGCAGTAACAGCCATTGCAGCTGCTACGGGGCCCGCAGTGTCAAGGGCCCCATCATTCAACCTGACACACTAAAGGATAGTGAATATGCATCATTATATACATATTATGCTACACATTATTGCAGTGAAATTTTTCAACATAACACGTGTGTGGGAAACTCATATCAGAAATGTTGGGGAGGGGATGGCAGTACTAGGAATCCCCCCCCCCCCCTATGTGGTCTGCAGTTATTGCAGCAGATATGTGCCCTTAACCCCCCTGGGATAAGAAGACTGGCAAAGGGGGTCCCATTCAGAAGTCTGCTATGGGGCTGAGACTCTCGTAGTTTCGCTCCTTTTCTTTGATATGCATCAAAAAGCTAAGGCTAGCCATGTGTTCTTATCCCACAGAAGAGCTGCTGTACTACAGATTACTGGATAGAATGAAGACGGGGCTAATAGTTCATTGCAATTGTTGAGAGTGAGGCTTCATAGCAATTTTGTAGAGGAGCTTTGTATAGATATGTGGTTATTTTTGGAATTTTTATTATGTCCCATATAAATAACCTATAATAACTTTCAATAGGCCCACATGATAACCTGTCCTTAAACCATTAAGACTCACACCCTCAATCACATAAAGTGTATTGGCACATATCCAAAATGGAAATCCCTTAATAATAATCATTGAAATGTCTCCAGGATGCTATTTAAAAGGTTTTTTTTAAAGACTAGTGGAGGACAGTAACGTGATCGAGATGAAGAGGAGCAGAGGTGAATATTTCCAGGTGTTTTTGTGTTTTTACAACTGGTTGATTTCCTTTAATGTTGTTCGATTTTATGGGGTTGTGTAAGCTTTGTAGCCACCGATATGTAACTGTATGTTGTGGTTTATTAGGCCTGAAGAGGGGTCATACAGTGGACCCTTTTTATATATTGCAAGTGAATGCAAAGTGAAATGTCTGAGAGCAGAACTGTTCTAATTGTGAATGGAAACCAATCAGAGCTTTGCTTTAAAATAAAAAATAGTTGTGGGGAAATGAAAGCTGAGCTCTTATTGATTGCCACAGGCAATTAGAACAGTTCTGCATCAGGCCTTAGGTCTAATCCCCTTACCTACGGTCCCTTCCCATTGTCTGGACAACCCTAGGTAGTTGGTAGACAACTAGAGGACATTCCCTCCTTGCACAAAAAGTTCAAAACATATAGAATAACACATTACAATCAGATAAAAATGGTCGCCAGAGTTACATCACAATAAAGAGAACAAACAACTTACCAAATCGATAGAATAAAAAGAAACCAGGACAAAAGCCAAAGGGTCAGGAGATATCATACATGAGTGGACAGATTACACGTTTGCTTTGTCCAGTGTGAACTATAACAAGCAGTGAGAAAAAGCTCTCAGGACCTTTTATGTGATGTCAGAATCCTGGTGCACACCATAGACATAATCTGCATAAGAATATAGTCATAAATCCACTCTTGTGTATTTTTGGTGTATCAATTTCACCACATATGGAATTGATACAGATTTGCCCTTATTTTTGTAGGCCCTACCCTATGCCTCCCTCAATGTAGCATCTGCCTTAAGTCCCCTTTCTGAAGCTCCCAGAACCTGATGCTTTTCTTGATATAGCCGCCCCCCACATACACCTTATGCCTCCATATCAGTCCCACCACAACTTATTGCCCTTGCAGTAGCTGCCCTCCTTTCTGTAGAGGGTACACTACACACAACTGATTAAAGGTCACAGTAGCCATAAAAAAATTATTTTGAAAACCTTGCTACAAAGACCAATTCATAACAAGTATGTTATATACGAACACCAGAAGTTGTTTTAAAAGTGTAATATATGGAGCAAATTATGGATTCATCTTACAGTGAGACAATAAATATTAAATCAATGGGCTCCAGGGTGTAGCTTGAATTAATTGGGACTAGAGATGAGCGAGTATACTCGTCCGAGCTTGATGCTCGTTCGAGTATTTAGGTACAGAGAAAAGACAGAGACATCGGGGAGCAGCACAGAGACATCGGGGAGCAGCACAGAAACATCGGGGAACAGGACAGAGACCTTGGGGAACAGGACAGAAACATCGGGGAGCAGCACAGAAACATCGGGGAGCAGTACAGAGATATCGGGGAGCAGCACAGAGGCAATGGGGAGCAGTGCAGAGGCAATGGGGAACAGCGCAGAGGCATCAGGGAGCAGTGCAGAGGCATCGGGGAGCAGCACAGAGGCATCAAGCAGCAGCGCAGAGGCAATGGGGAGCAGTGCAGAGGCAAAGGAAGAGCAGCGCAGAGGCATCGGGGAGCAGCGCAGAGGCAATGGGGAGCAGCGCAGAGGCATCGGAGAGCAGTGCAGAGGCAAAGGGGGAGCAGCGCAGAGGCATCGGAGAGCAGCGCAGAGGCATCGGGGAGCAGCGCAGAGGCAATAGGGAGCAGTAGCGCAGAGGCATCGGGGAGCAGCGCAGAGGCATTGGGGAGAAGCGTACAGGCAATGGGAAGCAGCGCAGAGGCATCGGGGAGCAGCGGAGAGGCATTGGGGAGCAGCACAGAGGCATCGGGGAGCAGCGCAGAGGCATCGGGGGAGCAGCGCAGAGAGATCGGGGAGACTTCAGTGGAAGAAGAGGAGCAGATCCCGGGACAGTGTATCTCCCAACAAGTAAGCAGATGTGCAGAATATCTGCAATCTATTCTTCACTGTGTTTTTCACTGCGTTTTTCACTTAAATGATCCTGTGTTCACTGTTTTTATTCTATTCTTCACTGTTCTTCACATCTGCTAACTTGTCGGGAGATAATATACGCGCGGAACAGTGAAGAATAGATTGTAGATGTTTGTATACATCTGCTAACTTATCAGAAGACATTCTTTTTCAATTAAATAACACATTTTATTCCCGAACCATGGTCCCTTTGAAAAATGGTCGAGTCTCCCATTGACTTCAATGGGGCTCGTTATTCGAGACGAGCACTCGAGCATCAGGAAAAGCTCCTCTCGAATAACGAGCACTCGAGCATTTCAGTGCTCGCTCATCTCTAATTGGGACACATAACAAACTGTAAATTGGAAATACTCACCTTGGAGGTTATTTATCATTGATTTTCCTGGGCTTTTTTGGCGTAAAAAGTATCAAAATAGTCACATTGAGGTTTTTAGGGACTTTTCACTGCTAAAAACTCTCACAGGACTACATACACCTCTTAATTAATCTGGCGTAAAAGTTAACAAGCCTGATAACCTGTTGTTTTGCTTTTTATTTGTGTTAATCTGTTAACTTTAATATTATAAAAACTTTTCTTAATGGGCAAAGCCACTTAAATGAATCTCATGGGCAGAGAAGCTCCAAAAACAGATACAGAACTGTCCAAAAAGTTTTTCAAAAAGTCCCAAAAATGTCTCAAAATGCTTAAAAAGTCCCAGCAGATATACCAGTATTATAGAGGACTGGATCAACTATGAGACTTTTTATAGGTCCTAAGTATTGAATCTGGCTCTGCACTCGCTAGTGATCCACTAGCAGCAGTTCTATCTTTACCCCAAATACATGAACAATAAATTAACAATAAAAAGTCACAAAAAACCTTATTGCGATTATATTGAGAATTAATCACCAGAGAACCATTGATAAATAACTCCCATTAATTTCTTTCATATAAAGTTTTTCAATTTTTTATGTTTTACCGTTCAAGCTGATGACGACTAAGGAGCAATGTTCGTCTTTATTATGTTATCTATAAATGACATGGTAGTCTTCTTTATTTACCAGCTTATACAGGCTATTAACTGTTTATATCTGGCATGTATATAAAAAATAAAAAGTCCAATAAAAAAAATTTAAGAAAGAGAAAAAAGGCATATGACTCACTGAGCAAGAACAGCGATGAACACACTGGGGCAGATTTATGAAGTCGTCTGAGAGTAACAATGTTCTTAGTTGCCCAATGCTGCCAATTACAGCTCCGATTTCATTTTTCTATTGCTCATGAATATTTTAAAAGGGAGCTCTAATTGGTTGCTATGGGCAACTAAGAACATTCTTACTCTTAGTGAGGTTCATAAATCTGACCCAATGGGGCACATTTACTTACCCGGTCCCTGCTCGATTTCCGAGGTGCGTTGTCCAACGAGGATGAAGTCTGTCGCCATTCCTCAAGATTGTGCGCCTGATATCCTGCATCTGTCGCTTCCCCGCTGAGGTCTGCCGGAGTTCCCCTTCTTATTCCCAGTGTATGTGAGTGCATGTCTTGCGAAACAATTTGATTTGTTAAATCCCGCACATAGTCTGAATCCATCGGACCGTCCGACGGCCCGTCCCCCGATTTGTCCACAACGCAATGCCCGAAAACGGGCAATGCCAGGGACGGAAATGCGGCCACAGGACCTTAGTAAATAAGCCCCAACGTGTTTTGACCCAGGCCATGTGACTCTTGCACCCTTATACTCCAAAGCCACGGTGGCATATCCACTGGTGTGGTCCAACTGTAAGCATATCATGGAGCCCCTTTACGACGGACTCTTTTAAATAGTTGTAATTGATTCATATGTCCATACTGATGAGCTTTGATTGGCCTGCACTAGTTGTGTCATCAGGGTTGAGGTGTGTATGGTCTAAAATCGGAAAAGTCCCTTGTGGTATCCATTCCAAGGCAATCTGTTCGAAACCAAACCAAGCCAACCAGGTACTATGCAGTGGGAAAAGGAATTTAGTCATCCACTGTTAGTTTGAGCCCAAATTGGGGGTGCACCATAGAAGCATCGGAGTACAATCTGATCCAGCTCGGTCTCATGCCGTTAGTCACTATGAGGCATCTCACACAGGTACAAGTCCAGGAAAAATTGGATCACAACCGGCCATGGGATATACCCTTAGACTTGAAGATGTTGTTTAACTTCACTCATCTTCCTGATTTGTAGGCATCAAAAACGATTAATGTGATAAATAGAGATGAGCGAACACACTCGTCTGAGCTTGATGCTCGTTCGAGCATTAGCGTACTCGAAACTGCTCGTTGCTCGGATGAGTATTTCGCCAGCTCGAGAAAATGGCATCTCCCGCTTTTGTGATTTTTGGCAGAGACTCTGCACTCCACCCAGCATGACGTGGTACCCTTACACGTCGATAGCAGTGGTTGGCTGGCCTGATCAGGTGACCCCGGAATAGACTAGCCCCTGCCCGTGCTGCTCGGATCATTCTCTGTCTGGATGCCGTTAGGGAGAGAGTTGCTGCTGCAGGGATAGCGTTAGGGTGTTATATTAGCTTACTGTTAGGCAGGAGTGATTCAACAAGAACCCAACAGCCCTTGTTAGGGCTAGAATAGCGTTATATTGTATTTTTTTTGTTGTTTGCTTGTGGCTGGGCTTGCTGTGGCTGGGCTGGGTTTGATTTGAATTAGGCACAGTCTGCTCCTTTATTTTTTTTTACGTTTATTTTTTTTTATAACTCAAAGTCATCTGGCATAGCAGTGTGTTTTCAGTGCAGGCTAGAAAATAGCCATAGGAGAACCCAAACGGCTTACTTAGGCCTACAATAGCGTTATATATTTTATTTTTTGTTGATTTGCTTGTGGCTGGGCTTGCTGGCACTAGTAGTGCAGCTAGTACCATATTGTGAGGAATTTGCAGGGAGTCTTGCGACCGTTATGTTTAGCTCTTAATGACACACATATCCATCTCAAACACCGAAGTAGGACAATTTATTAGGGGTTTGATTTGAATTAGGCAGAGTCTGCTCATTTACTTTTTTTTACGTTTATTTTTTTTTATAAATCAAAGTCATCAGGCACAGCACAAAATCCAGTTTACAGTTTACACTTAATTTTGAAAATGTTTAACCCGAGGGCTAGGGGTAGAGGACAAGGGCATGGACGTGGGCGTCCAACTACTGCAGGGGTCAGAGGCCTTGGTCCTGGGCGGGGTGAGACACCATCTGCTGATGAGGGAGCAGGGGAACGCCGCAGAGCTACACTCCCTAGGTTCATGTCTCAAGTTACTGGGACTCGTGGTAGAGCACTGTTGAGGCCAGAACAGTGCGAACAGGTGATGTCGTGGATTGCGGACAATGCTTCTAGCCATTTGTCCACCAGTCAGTCTTATCTCTCTTTTTCTATGTGTCAGATATTAGTAGAATCTTCAGAAGCTTAATACATTGTCAGCATACAGCATCTCACAGCACAGAAGAATCATAAAGTGTCTGCTTAGCTAGTGCCTGCCATCACTAAGTGATAGGAGCAAATCCCTTTAAGAGATGTGTCCCTGGAATTTTCAGGAAGGAAGCAATAACTTAATCAGATAATGGGGGTCATTTACTAAGGGCCCGATTTGCGTTTTCCCGACGTGTTACCCGAATATTTCCGATTTGCGCCGATTGTACCTGAATTGCCCCGGGATTTTGGCGCACGCAATCGGATTGTGGTGCATCGGCGCTGGCATGCACGCAACGGAAATCGGGTGGGCGTGGCCAAGCGAAAACCCGGCATATTCGGAAAAACCGTCGCATTTAAAAAACGAAAATGTGTCACTTGGGAAGCGCTTACCTTCACCTGGTCCAGCTCGGTGTATTCCGGTGCATTCAGATGATTTTCAGCGCAGCAGCGCCACCTGGTGGACGGCGGAGGAACTACCTTCATAAATGCCGTCCGGACCCGAATCCTGTTCAGAGAACGCGCCGCTGGATCGCAAATGGACTGGGTAAGTAAATCTGCCCCATTATCTTGCTCTACAAGCAGTACTAGAAAAATACTGCAATTTCTTCATGGAATTAATAAACTATGTTTTTGATTGTGTTCTTTTTCTTATTGTCCAATAATGTTTTAGTCACCTGTGCCAGTGTTTGAAAACCCTTCAGCACTCGCTCGCTGCATTAGGTGTGACTCGCTCTGTATCTGTATCGTTGTGACCTCGGCTCGTTTTTGACATTGACTCTTTCCTTACTGATTTTGCTCTTGACGTACCCTCTCGTTGTGACTCCGGCTAGTTTACTATTATTTTGTGTCCCACACTTATCCAGTGTAGTTCAAGTAGTCGCCCCACGGTTTAGCGTGGGGGGGCTATAGGAAGGGACAGAGGTTGGGGCAAGCTCAGGGCACACTATCCCCTGTCTTCTGTGTCACCCAACCCTAACAGTAATATATGGAGCAAATTATGGATTCATCTAACAGTGAGACAATAAATAATAAATCAATGGGCTCCAGGGAGTAACTTGAATTAATTGGAACACATAACAAACTTTCAATTGGAAACAGCCACCTTGGAGGTTATTTATCATTGGTTTTACTGGTCTTTTCTGGTTTAAAAAGTATCAAAATAATCACATTGAGGCTTTTTGGGACTTTCCACTTCTAAAAACTCTCACAGGACTATATACACCTCTTAATTAATCTGGCGTAAACCTAGAACTACTGTTAGTCCCAGCGCAAAGCAAAGCCAGAGTCATAACAGCCCCATAAAAAGTTAATTAGTCACTCCAGTCCCCTGCTATGTGCTGGGACATTTTATAAATTTTGAAACTTTTTCGGGACTTGTAGAAAGTAGACCATAAAAACTTTTCTTAAAGGGCAAAACCACTTTAATGAGTCGCATGGGCAGAGGAGCTCCAAAAACAAATACAGAACTGTCCAAAAAGTTTTTCAAAAAGTCTCAAAAATGTCTCAAAATTCTTAAAAAGTCCCAGCAGATATGCCAGCATTATAGGGGACTGGATCAACTATGAGACTTTTTATAGGTCCTAAGTAATGAATCTGGCACTGTACGGTGATCCACTAGAAGTAGTTCTATGTTTACACCAGATAAATGAACAATAAAAAGTCCCAAAAAACCTTATTGCGATTATATTGAGACTAGAGATGAGCGATTATACCCGTCCGAGCTTGATGCTCATTCGAGTATTAGCATACTCAGAACGGCTCATTGCTCGAACGAGTATTTCCCCTGCTCGAGATCGAGCATTTAATTAAGAAAACACAGTGAAGAACAGTGAAGAATACAATGAAAACAGTGAACACAGTGAACACAGGATCATTTAAGTGAAGAACACAGTGAAGGGCACATTGCAGATGTTCGGTACATCTGCTAACTTATACGAAGACACGCGTGCAGAGCGGTGTGCTTCATAATAGTATTTGAAGAACAATATGTGTGAAGAACACATTGCAGATGTTTCCATTCATCTGTAATATGTTCTTCACACATGTTGTGAAGATCCCTGAGGTGCGTTGTCCAACGAGAATGAAGTCTGTTGCAAGTCATCAAGATCATACGCCTGATATTCTGCATCTGTCGGTTCCCCGCTAAGGTCCGCCGGAGTTCACCTTCTTATTCCAGGTGTATGTGAGTGCATGTCTTGCGACACAATTTGATTTGTTAAATCCTGCACGTAGTCTGAATCCATGCCCGAAAACGTCAGAAAACCTGACGGAAATGTGGCCACAGGACCTTAGTAAATAAGCCCCAATGTGTTTTGACCCAGGCCATGTGACCCCTGCACCCTTATACTCCAAAGCCACGGTGGCATATCCACTGGTGTGGTCCAACTGTAAGCATAGCTGAGCAATAAAAAAAAAGGTCCTAGAGCCCCATTAGGATGGACTCTTTTAAATAGTTGTAGTTGATTCATATGTCCTTACTGATGAGCGTTGATTGGCCTGCACTAGTTGTGTCATCAGGGTTGAGGTGTGTACGGCCTACAATGGGAAATGTCCCTTGTGGTATCCATTCCAAGGCAAACTGTTCGAAACCAAACCAAGCCAACCAGGTACTATGCAGTGGGAAAAGGAATTTAGTCATCCACTGTTAGTTTGAGCCCAAATTGGGGGTGCACCATAGTAGCGTTGGAGTCCAATCTGATAGACCGGTGGTCCAGCTCGGGCTCACGCCGTTCGTCACTATGAGGCATCTCACACAGGTACAAGTCCAGGAAATCTTGGATGACAACCGGCCATGGGATATACCCTTAGAAGTGAAGATGTTCTATAACTTCACTCATCTTCCTGATTCGTAGGCATCAAAAACGATTAATGTGATAACGAAGATAAAATAAAAAGTTAATTATGGGCAGAAAAAAAAATCCATACGTTATAATAAAAAAAAAATATTGAATTGTATTGAATTTACGATTATTTTTAATATTCAAAATTCTAAAAATACTAACACCTAATAAAAATACAAGGTGCCTCACAGCCCTGCATAATGTTATATAACCCAGTATAATAACACACCCGTATAACATGGAGACTCCCTACCTGCCATTAATTATTCCTCTGGAGATTCACATGGTCTGTCTGTTCCCTGCACGTTTTATAGCTCAGGTCCTCAGACAAGGAACCAATCAGAAATGTTTGAGTTACTTTTTGAAACTTGTCCCATGGGTTGTGAGCAGATATAAGATACAACATTTTATAGGCAGAGCAGCTGAGTTACGTCATATATTACTCAACAGGTTCAGAATTTTTGTTCTCAGACACGACATGCAAATTCTGTCTTATGTTGCAAGTGAAGGTTGGATGACAGCCATGGGTTACGAGGTTATGACAGAAAGGTTCAGCTGCTCCACACTGCATATGGAGGAAACTACTATAAAGGATGTTTAAAGGGTATGTCCACTTTCAGCACATCAATGATAATTGATATTGTTTGGGGAATGAAAAGTTATACAATTTTTCAATATACTTTCTGCATCGATTCCTCATGGTTTTCTTGATCTCTGTTTGCTGTGGATAGAAACCTGTCCACGATCATGTGATGTCACACAGGTGCACAGCTCTGATTACTCCTGTTCTGTTCACCGTTGATAGAGATTTTTATCTGGGGCTCAAACTCCCCATTGTAAAGGTGACTTTCAAATTAACTCTTTCATGGCTGTCCGGTAACGACCCAAGACACCAACCAACCCAAGCACCAACCCAAGACACACCAGTCTCTTAGTGAATGTATAATCTTCCCAGTTTATTAACACTCAGCCGCATATATCAAATACAGAGTCATTAGCATTGGGAGGCGTAACAAGGAGATAGAATACTGCAATGCTATTGGCCATAATGAATTTTACCAGGACATTCTCTGAAAAGGTTAACTATTTCTTCTCAGAGGCCGTCTTCTCAAGCCAAAACATAAGATAAGCAGGTGCTAGGGCAAAAAATATAGGACAAGAGTGAAGGGCATTAAATGTCAAGGAGAAGCTGGCAAGTGAGCAAACAGGTTACATAAAAATGAAGTTTGAATCATGACATTAGTTGGACAGTGCTTGACCCCCGGCATGACCCCTGGCTAATACTAAAATGGCCGCTTGATCCAAAATGGCCGCTGTTTGGTTCTCTTGGTCTAAGATGGCCGCTATAGAGGAATATATTACTAAAAACCTTGTTCTGGGATATGGTGAACCGGCCGTCAAAGTGCCAAAGTCCCAAATCCCTCAAAGGCTTGATCCTTTGTAACAGATCCAATAATAGATTACGTTCTTTAGAGAAGGTGACTATCCAGGGATATAGAGTTCAGTGGACCACGTGATACAAGGTAGACACGATGTTCCATGAGGCATCGATGGATGATAATAGGAAGATGGTGTAGAAGATAAATTAGAGAGTGATAGATATAAAAGTAGA
Source organism: Engystomops pustulosus (assembly GCA_019512145.1). Classification (NCBI taxonomy): domain Eukaryota; kingdom Metazoa; phylum Chordata; class Amphibia; order Anura; family Leptodactylidae; genus Engystomops; species Engystomops pustulosus. The sequence goes on along the minus strand of WNYA01003352.1, from coordinate 9,305 downwards.
AGAGAGAGAAGAATGATTGAAAGTGGATAGATAATAGTATAGGCAAAGATAGATAAATGGTTAATAGACAAGTATATCGTTGGGAAATACCACATTATAGTGAGGAAGATGTATCGCATCTCAACCAGGCATTTAACCGAGGGGTATTAAAGGAGCAAAAAATCCTCTAGCACTCACAAAAAGGTCCACATTGCAGGTACAGGGGCCTAGGACAAATTCCAGTTTGGTCGCCCCCTAACGCCGCCCTCTGTACAGATATCAATAGAATCAAAATTATCTGGGGCATATTTACTTTCCGGTCCATCGCGATCAGGCGCGTTCTGCGGTGGTTCGGGTCTTCCGGCAATTCACTAAGGCATTCCTCCGACGGGCCATTTAAATGCGGCGTTTTTTTTCTGAATACGTCGGGTTTTGTTTTTCGGCACGGCACCCCCCCCATTTCCGTCGCGTGTATGCCCGTCCCGATGCAACACATCCGATCGCGTGCCAACAATCCCGGGAAGCAATTCAGGAACAAAATCACCAAATCGGAAATACTCTCGGGTAACAACGTCGTGAAAACGGCGTATACGGGGCCCTGTATTAAATGACCCCACTGTTGTGGTTTGGATGGTGCGGCTTAAGGGTTTCATTCAATCCCCTTTGGATCTTCAGGGATAAAAAACATGGCTGTATGTATGCTATGCAGCATATATATGATGTTAATCAAGTAATGATTCGGCAGCATATGCAGAGAAGTGGACGCTTATCTACGGTTATTTAGTCTCTGGCGGCTTCTATATAGAGCAAGTCTTTATATAGCTTCAGTTACTCACTTATAAATGAGCCGGATGACAACGTTCTACTTACTTATTGACTGAGGCCAATGCCCTTAGCCCTAGCAATGCTGTGTTGTACAGATTCATGCAACATCATGCCCTGAGTAACCGGACAGCCACCAAAACATCATCCAAGAGACGTGGACGGCAGCCAAGCCATTATTAACCAAGCCAAAACACTATTCCTTCTACAAACAAGAACCAATCACAACTGTGTGTAAAGGTGACACATAACACGATCTACAGTAAACAATGGAACACACAACACTACAGGGGCCAAGACTTACAGTTTTCCTGCAGACTGACTTCAGACTTGCTACTATGTTATACTTAGAGACTAAATGATCTGCTAGATAATTGCATCATTTAATTGGACATAATAAAAAATATAATAAAATTTAACGTGAATGGTAAAGTATTAAAAAAAAATTATAAGTTTTTAGAAATTGGGGGGTAGATTGCGAGGATGGACCCTCAAGCTCCAGATTGATGCTGACCCCGTTGCAGGACCTCATGCTTGTGGGTGTTGCAAGTCCTATTTTCCTACCCCCAAGCAATGCAGCACTGCTCTATACTTTACATAGAGGATTAACACATTTTGGGCAAATACTGTTTACAGCAGTTCCTTACTAAACCTGTTTTTTCTCATAGATTGTAAGCTCGTGAGCAGGGCGATAATTCCATTGTTTCAAAGGTTATCGCTACCGCTCATGCAACAACAGAATTTATTTTCCTACAACTGTTATAATCATTAAATCTGAGCTCTGATTGGTTTCCATGGGCAACTAGAACAGTTTTTACCGCCCCCACTTGGGTGTGTGGATGAGTGAAGAACTGTTTATGTGTACTGTTATATCGTTGTATGTATATATGTAGGGGCCAGATCATCAGGTTGGTGGGGGGCCAGGGCGAAAATATGGTGGGGGGCCTCCATCGAAGTAAGTACAGACAGGGCAACAGCAATCGGCTACATAGCGCTCCCCAGCAACCACTGTCTACAGCTTCCCCAGCATCACTATATACAGCTCCCTCGCATCTTATCAGCTCCGATCACATAGCTCCCCTCCAGCAATACACTATCTAGTCAGCAATCACTCGCCCCGCCAATCACTATATTACACAGCTCTCGCCCAGCAATCACTATACAGCTACCATATATACAGCTCTCCCCAGCAATCACTTATACACTCCCAGCAACTAACTCCGCCAGCAACTCACATATATACACACTAGCAGTCCCCCAGCAATCACTGTATAAGCTCCCCCGAGCAATACATTGTATTATACGCTCCCCCAGCACTCACAGATATGCAGTCTCCCCCAGCAATGCCATATACAGCTCCCCCAGCATCATTATATTACAGCTCCCCAGCAATCACTAGTATACAGCGTCCCCCAGCATCACTGATATAGCTACTCCGCAAATCACTTCAGCACCCGAAATCACTGTATACAGCTCCCCCAGCAATCACTATGTATACAGCTCCCCCAGCAATCAGCTGTATATCAGCTCACCCCAGGCAATCAACGGGTATACACTCCCACAGCAATCCAGACAGCATCCCCAGCAACAGTCAGATCCCCCCACAATCACTAATAGTCCCCCAGCACATCCTCAGCCCCACAATCACTATATACAGCTCCCCCAGCAATCACGATTAAGCCTCCCAGCATATAATCACTCCAACACCTATACAGCTCCCACACAGCAATCTAACGCTGCAGATCACGTACCAGCTCCCCCAGCAATCACTATCTAGCAGCTCCCCCAGCACATCACTATACACAGACTCCCACAGCAACACTATATACGGCTCGCCGCCAGCAATTCACATGTAGACAGCTCCCACGTGGCAATTTCACCTTTGGAATTTTGTATTTTTGGAGTGCTGCCTACACTTTTTTAACTCAGTTATAAAACCCATTATGATAAATGCTATGAAAAAAGGGATTTTTTGGGCAGATTGAAGGGCAACAACAAAGAGTATCTTTTCAACTGGAGAACCTGTCCTTTGTCGTACAGACAACCCAGTGATTTGACAGAGCACTGTATTTACTGTTACACATATTAAGTATATAAGAGAAAAAACATATTTACCGTACTCTGTTCTGTATATCTGCTTTTTTGGGGTAAAAAAGCACACCTCCATTTTCTAATATTTTGTAAGTACTGTACATTTACAAGGAACATCCAGGCATTTACCAGTGCCAAACATCCAGGAACTATTTGAAACCAAGAAGAATTTAAGTGTATTTCATCCTTGTGGAACATTTCATAAAATCAATAAACTATATGTAGTTTGTGTAGAGTGGTGAAAATAGAATAATTCTAGTGAAGGGTTTTATATCAGTAAAAGAAAGCTCTTCTTAGGAATCAATCTTTTTAAACTCTGTTTTCACCTCTATGATTTTATAAAGGTGCTGTGAGACAGATTGGAAGTCAACCAAGAGAGGAAGATAGACTATTGTCCCAAAACCAAAGATAATGACAGTAGGAAAAAAGCCTCTGTACTAACATCCTCCGTTTAGAGGTGTCAAAGTGCTATTATTACATGTTAAGTCATTAGTAATCCTAAATTAAAGAACAGGATAGTGTCCGAATCCACAACACAGCTATAAAGGAAAAGAAGAATATCATACACTGACATGTGGTAAAGCTACACGGATTAAATTTATCTACATTATGTTAGACATAGAGAGAGAAAATAACCAAAGCAAGATATAACAACTGCTACAGGCATACTATACCAAGGGAATATGTTCTTGGGGTTCAAGAAGAATTTACATAATTAAAGGAAGGTCAAATTCATGAAAAATGGATATTTAAGATAATAAATTTATTTTTATACAGTTAAAAAGGTGATAGGGAAATATATGAAATCCAGTGAGCAAGTTTTATGGAGTAAAAATGTAGCAATTTTGTGCCAAAAGTAAGTTTGAATGGGTGGCTCATGAAAAGTCAGGAAGGAAAGGAAATACCAGCCTGGATAAATGTCTCCTATTGTTTTTTTCTACCATTTATCAAGTAAGAATAATCTTGAAGAACTGAAGGACAGACCCACCTACCGATAATTAGGTATTGTAGTGTGACTAAATTCACACACCAACATCATCCAACATGAAAGTTCTACCTTCTTACCTAACAGGATTCTTTCATTAACATCTGGGTGGATTTAGTTGCAGCCTGCAACCTGAGTCTTAATTGCCTGACCCCAGTGCATTGCTTATTTACATCCTTATTATCTGGTCCAAATTCTATCAGGATGTCAGTAGACAGATTCACTTCTACAACAGTCTCCCAGGGGGAAAATAAGAATAAAGGCTTAACAGTTTCTAAGTAACTTTTAGGTAAGTTCTGTACAGAGGTTAGTAGTGTACCACAGGATACAAATGTACTGTACTGTATGTTCTTCTCTTCTATCTTGTTACACCTTTCTTACAGGTAAACTTTGGATCACTCTAAAAGGTTATTTGACCCCAATATGTATTTTAAAAACATACAATGATATAAAGGTAATAATACTAACCTAACTAACCATTCTCAATCTGCTTTGGTACCAACTCCTTTTAGAAAGCCTGTATTTTGAACCTAAAGAAAGTACTTTTAAAGGACATCTATAACCAGGATGAAGGATAGTAAAACAAGCACACTGACATACCGGTGTGTGCCCCCTCTGCAAGAAGCTGCTCTTCTTGTAACTTCGTATGCCTTTGTTTTTAAGAAAACAAGGTTTTAAAAATTATGCAGATGAGCCTTCGGGGCTCCAATCTCCATTGACATCTATAGAGTCTGGAGCCCCTGAGGCTCATTTGCATAACCTGTGAAACCTTTTTATTGTAAAAACACAGTTCTAAGATGCTAAAAGTAAAGCACAACCTGCCGGAGGGGGCACTCACCAGTAGGTCAGTGTTCTTGATTTATCCTGGTGGTAGATGTCCTTTAATTGTTTTCCCCTGGTGCCTCCCCAAAGAAGACCATGTTGATGTCTGATACCTACCATTGGTTAAGTACAACTCAAAATAAAATAGTATTTCATCCTCTGAGCCACACCAGGAACTGGGAATGCACCAAACCAGTACAGCTCTCCTCACATCTCCTAAAGATATACTGTAGTTTACAAATCCCTTTTTAGTACACAAATAGTCAGATGCTTTGTTGAATCTGTCAACACAATACTTTCTGACAATCACAACAGACTAAAAAATACTATACCATTATGTCCCCTTGTTATAAAAACACGTAGGAAGAACACAACATCAAATGATGATGAGAATGCTTTCACAGCATTTACTGCATGAAGGCAGATCTATTGAGAGGAAAGTTGTCCTTCTTATCTTTGTCTTAGCTATAACACACACTGATGCATATTTACTTGAACAGAAAAATCCACTGGCTGATGGCTGAATGTGTTTCTATATGTTCAACTATGTAGTTAACAACACTCATAACAGCTGACTAATAGGAATAAGCTGCACAGAGTGTTATAACCACTTAGGAAAACACAGAAAAGAGATACACCCTATCTTCTTCATTCTTCATTGATAGATTTTTTTCTGCCCAAGTTAAAATTCTACCTGCAGTGAGTAGGAGAAGAAGCATCTGCAAGAATAGCCTATAATAGATGTTATGCCATGATAAAAAAATCCCCAAAGTGTGTACATAACCTTTACTTAGACTACCCAGACACACAGTATCAATAATAACTGTAAGCTGGACTGGTCAGAAGAACAGGCATGATTAATTTAGGACTTCTGGAAGCCATAAGGGCCTTGCATGAGCAGCAGCTCTTAGCAGTAATGAGTTTTAGCTTTCCATGGAGCATCTCCTGTTCTGCCCTCCTTTATTTTTAGGATGTCAGTGAAGACATACAAACACAATCTAGAGATTAAGTCTACATGATCCAGGTGATATCCTTTCTGTATATATAGGAGCCTCTTACCATTGCTAACATTGAGCAGATCTAGTATGTATTTTAGACAAGTTTGACTTGATTCTACGTTTGCAGACATTGGGGAAGGGGGGGATTTATCACCACATATCTTCTACTACTGGTTTCTTCTACTACTTTGTGAGACTTTTTAACCTTAAAATTTGAAAAGGATCAGTTCTGGATCTGCTACATTTGGCTACTTTACTTTATGTTTTTTGTAGTGTGTTAGTAAGTGTGGGGGGGGGGGATATTATGTAATTTACCAATATACGCAGGAGTTACAGAACAACACACGATTTCCTAAATGTCGCTGTCATAGAGTCATCCAATGGGATTATATCCTAACATGAGGAATATATCAGTATTTTACACTTATTTCATAAATCCTGTGTATATTCTGCAAGTTATTGGTGCTAATCCGGCACCTGCTGCTAATTTTCTTTAATTGTCCGACAAACCCGATGCAATTGGCATCAAACTTTGCAGTTTTCACTCACTTTGCAAAAATGTTGTGCTGAAAGTGACTGAAACCCCTCCGGGAGCGCGATGTCCAGATGAAGGACAAAGAGCTGTGAAGATGATCCAAGTCTGTGATTTCTAGTATATTGCATCATTACAATATCACAAACTCATTCCGGTCCCCCGGATGATACAAGAGAGGACGGGATAATGCAGAGAATCTCCGTGGGTAATTGTTTCATTTCATTACTGCAGCTGGAATTGCCAGTTCAGCAGTGAACAAGATAAGGATCTGTCTCATCATACACTGGGGGTCATTTACTAAGGGCCCGATTCTCGTTTTCCCGACGTGTTACCTGAATATTTCCGACTTGCGCCGATTTTCCCTGTATTGCCCCGGGATTTTGGCGCACGCGTTTGGATTGTGGCGCATCGGCGCTGGCATGCACGCAACGGAAATCGGGGGGCGTGGCCGAACGAAAACCCAACGGATTTGGAGAAACCGCCGCATTTAAAAAAAAAAAGGGTCGCAGGACACGCACTTACCTGCACCAAGTATAGCATCGTGAACTCTGGTGGGCCTCGGCGGACTTCGGCGCAGCAGCGACACCTGGTGGACGTCGGAGGAACTGCCTTAGTGAATCGCCGAAAGACCCGAATCCACCGCAGAGAACGCGCCGCAGGATCGTGAATGGACCGGGTAAGTAAATCTGCCCGACTGTCTCAATGTTTAAGAGCATTTGGACTGAATGTCCCCTCTGCAGCCACCAAACCTCTCATTAGCAGAAAAAAAATCAAAAGGCTGCACTCACCTTTACTAAGGAGGATATTCTGCGGACAGAAGAGAAGTGGATGAAAGTAATGTTGGGGCACATTTAACATGGGGCGTGCCACACACTTCTGCCAGTATTTGCATGTTAGATGTGTTGCAAGCCCCATTTTAAAAGTGCACAGAAAAATCATGAAGAACTGACATCAGAAATCCTGAATCTGGCGCCCCCTGCACACTACACAGGACACTGCGCATAGTACAGATCTTAGTAAATGTGCCCCAGTGTGTTCATCAGCAAACTGGGGAAAGACTGAACCTAGAGGGGGATATTTATCATACGCTGGTGCTCGTGTGCCAGCGTGTGATAGCCCCGCCGTTGCAAGTTCACAGCCCCATACATCAAAAGGCTTCTGCCTCTTGATGTATCGGGCTGCCAGCAGCGCAGCGTTTAACCCCCTGCCTGGCGTAGAAACCTAAGAAAAGTCACCGGCAGCAGCAAGTGCGCAGTCATGGGGACAGTAACGCCCCGCAACGGCCCACTCCCGGCCTTGCCCTCCACTCAGCCGGCCGCCCCCCCACCCCCTTCACGCCCCACTGACGTGAAGGTGGCGGATCGGGGCAAATAATCGCAAAAGCTAGCAATAAGCCTGCATTTGCGATTATTTCAGGGCCTCTGCGCCACTGGCGTTGCGCAGAGGTCCTGATAAATATCCCCCAGGGTGTGTAAAGAAGTCAGTGAAAGTGATGGAGGAAGTGTCTTGGTTTGGGGAATGTTTTCTGAAGCAGAAGTTGGACCTCTCATATAGCTACATGGCGGAGTGAATGCAAGTGTAAAGGGGACACATATTTGGCTGCCTGAAACTACAGAAGGAGTAAGAAAGTGTTAACAGAGCAGGATTATTATTTGAGCTCTTGCTGTTGAGGGGGCCCTGTAGGGACGGTACAAACTTAATCCAAATTTCTCCTCCTTCTTTCCACTGTATAGGTGTCCTCGGGATGCTGTCTTTTTTGAGATTAGTGTCTCAATTCTGACAGGTCTTAGTCTTAGTCAGGGCCGGATTAAGGTTGGTGGGGGCCCCTGGGCGCAAAACATGGTGGAGGCCCCCATTCAATGTAGTCCAGACAGGGAACAGCAATCGCTATATACCGACCCCCAGCAATAACTATATACAGCCTCCCCAGTAATCACTGTATACAGCTCCCCCAGCAACCACTGTATACATCCCCCCCAGCAACCACTGTATACAGTTCCCCAGCAATCACTATATACAGCTCTCCCAGCAATCACTATATACAGCTCCCCCAGCAATCACTGTATACAGCTCCCCTCATGGGTCTTACCTCCGAAGTCATGGGTCTTACCTCCGAAGTCATGAGTTTTACCTCCGAAGTCATAGGTCTTACCTCCAAAGTCATGGGTCTTACCTCCGAAGTCATGGGTCTTACCTCCGAAGTCATAGGTCTCACCTGGACCCCTTTAGTGAGTCCACTTGCTCTATACTAAGTTTATCACATACAAAACTGTACAATGGATCTTCATCTTCTTCTTCTTCCACTCACTTATTATAATGGGAAATTGGCTGGATCAACAAAATGAGTCCTGGGCAATAGGACTTTAGTGTAACTTGCACAATGTGCAGTGGATTTAAGGTAACAATGGGGCAGATTTACTTACCCAGTCCATTCGCGATCCAGCGGCGCGCTCTCTGCGGTGGATTCGGGTCTTCCGGCGATTCACTAAGGCAGTTCCTCCGACGTCCACCAGGTGGCGCTGCTGCGCTGAAGTCTGCCGAGGTCCACCGGAGTTCACGATCCTATTCTTGGTGAAGGTAAGCGCGTGTCCAGCGCCATTTTTTTTTTAAATGTGGCGGTTTCTCCGAATCCGTCAGGTTTTCGTTCGGCCACGCCCCCCGAATTCCGTTGCACCAAAAACCCGGGGCAATTCAGGAAAAATCGGCGCAAATCAGAAATATTTGGGTAACACATCGGGAAAACGTGAATCGGGCCCTTAGTAAATGACCCCCACTAGGTCATCTGTCTGGGAAAGAAGTGGAAATAATGGGGCACATTTACTAAGGGTCCGGATTTTGGTGCAATCGCACGTCTTTTATGCAACACAAATCGGGGGACGTGCCGCCGGACAACCCAACTGATTTGGACTGAGCGTGGGATTTAAAATTCAAATTGTGTCGCAAGACAATGCACTTACATGCACCAGGTTTTTTTTTTTTTTTTTTTTTTTTTTTTTTTTTTTTTTTACACATGCAGGATATCGGGAGCACGATCTTAGTGACTCCCCGCACAGCGCATTATACACGGACAATG
>WNYA01003351.1:0-25450 GCA_019512145.1 Engystomops pustulosus | reverse complement strand
TCACATGCACAGGATCGGTCCTAACCTGCTGATCGGAGGGGTCTCAGAGATGAGACCCCCATAGATCACGCAGAACAGGGATTCATTCTACCTCCATCGTAGCTTAAGATGAATAGAGCAGCCAGTGCGCATGCGCAGAGATGATGGGAGCCGCTGGCGCATGCACAACTGGCTGCTCTATTCATGTTCAGCTACGATGGGGGTAGAATGATCCATGGGGGTCCCATCTCATCCTAACTTGCTATGGCTGGAGAACCCCTATAAATGGGTTTTATTGGTACTGTGGCGTTTGTTGTGTGGGGCTTCACCCCGAGTCAATACATTGTCGGACCACCCGTAGCTGCAATGACAGGTCTGTTGGGAGGAGCATAAAATAGAAAGAAGAATGTGGGAACCTCCAACCTCTCGATGTGCAAAGCTGAGGAAAACCTCCCCAACAGACCATTCAATGCACCAAAGATGGGCCCACAAAGTACTGACCCGGTGGAGTTCATGTCTCCATTCTTCAATCTGTTACTCCTGTCCCTGTGGTGTGAGGTTCTCCCTCCTCCCTGCGCACAGTCTGTATATGACCCGGGTGGTTCTGATGGGTCCGGGTGTCAGATGTGAGTATGTTCTGGTCCATGTTACTCCTTTCCCTGTGGTGTGAGGTTCTCCCTCCTCCCTGCACACAGTCTGTATATGACCCGGGTGGTTCTGATGGGTCTGGGTGTCAGACATGAGTATGTTCTGGTCCATGTTACTCCTGTCCCTGTGGTGTGAGGTTCTGCCTCCTCTCTGCACACAGTCTGTATATGACCCAGGTGGTTCTGATGGGTCTGGGTGTCAGACATGAGTATGTTCTGGTCCATGTTACTCCTTTCCCTGTGGTGTGAGGTTCTCCCTCCTCCCTGCGCACAGTCTGTATATGACCCGGGTGGTTCTGATGGGTCTGGGTGTCAGACATGAGTATGTTCTGGTCCATGTTACTCCTGTCCCTGTGGTGTGAGGTTCTCCCTCCTCCCTGCACACAGTCTGTATATGACCCGGGTGGTTCTGATGGGTCCGGGTGTCAGATGTGAGTATGTTAGGACCCTCAGAACCAACCGGGTCATATACATGACCTATCTGTGCGGGCAGGGAGAGGAGAACCTCACACACCCACATGACATAGTAACATGAGCCGATGAACTACTCATGTCTGACACCCAGAGCCCATCATAACCCCCGGGTCATATACAGACTGTGCGAGGGAGGAGGGAAAATCTCACACACAGGAAGAATCATGGACCAGAACATACTCACATTCTTACACCGACCCTCAGAACTCACCCATGGTCATATCCAGACTGTGTGCAGGAGAGGGAGAACTCACCCCGGAGTAACATGGACCAGAACATACCACTGTCTACACCCGGATCCATCAAACCACCCGGTCTATACAGACTGTGCGCAGGGAGGATGGCAGAACCTCCACACCACGCAGGGACAGGAGTACAGTGACCATGAAACGAACTCACATTCTGACACCGCAGACCCATCAGAACCCCCGGTCATACAACGTGCGCAGGAGGAGGGAAAACCCACACCGAGGGACAGGAGTAACATGGACGCAGAACATGCTCCTCCCCCCCATGTCTGACACCCAGAGTCCCATCAAAACCACCCGTGGTCCATATACAGACTGGTGCAGAGTAGGAGGGAACCTCACACCACAGGACGCAGAACATGACCAGAACATACTCACTGTCTGACACCCGGACCCATCAGAACCACCCCGGGTCTATACAGACGGTGGCAGGGAGGAGGAGAAAACCTCACACCACACGGAGGGACGAGGAACTGACCAGAACATCTCATGTCTGACACCCAGACCCATCAGAATCCACCCGGTCATATACAGACTGTGCTGCAGGGAGGAGGAGAACCTCACACCAGGGACAGGAGTAACATGGACCAGAACATACTCATGTCTGACACCCGGACCCATCAGAACCACCCTGGTCATATACAGACTGTGATGCAGGAGAGGGGAGAACCTCACCCAGGGAACAGGAGTACATGGACCAGAACATACTCTCTGACACCCGACCCATCAGAACCACCCGGTCATATACAGACGCTTGCAGGGGGGGAGGAGGGAGAACCTCACACACCCACAGGACAGGGTAACATGGACCAAACATACTCATGTCTACACCCGACCCATCAGATCCCCCGGTCATTACACTGTGTGCAGGGAGGAGGAGAACCTCACACCACAGGGACAGGAGTAAACATGGACCAGAACATCTCATGTCTGACCACCCAGACCCATCAGAACCACCGGTCATATACAGACGTGCGCGGGAGGAGGGAGAACCTCACACCACAGGGACAGGATTAACATGGACCAGACATCATACTCTGTCTGACACCCCGGACCCATCGAAGTCAAAACCACCATCATATACAGACTGTGCGAGGGAGAGGAACTCACACCATCAGGGACAGGAGTAACAGATTGAAGAATGGACACATGAACTCCACCGGGTTCAGTACTTTGTGGGCCGCATCTTTGTTGCATTGAATGGTCTGTTGGGGAGTTTTCCTTCCTCAGCTTTGCACATCGATAGGTGGAGGTTCCCTTCTTCTTTCTACTTTTATGCCCTCCGCAACAGACCTGTCATTGCAGCTACGGGTGTCCGACATGTATTGACTCGGGGTGCAGCCCCACCCAACAAACGCCACAAGTACCAATAAAACTCCAGTTATAGGTCTCCAGTCCATAGCAACGTTAGGATAAGATGGGACCCCCCATCGATCATTCTAATACCCCATCGTAGCTGAACATGAATAGAAGCAGCCAGTTGTGGCAGGCTCCAGCGGCCCCATCAAATCTCTGCGGCGCTGAGCTAGAGCTGCTGGCGCATGCGACACTGGCTGCTCTATTCATCCCGTCTGCTGCGTGATTCTTATGGGGGTCCCATCACTGAGACCCCTCCGATCAGCAGGTTAGGACCGATCCTGTGCATGTGACTGGATGAAACCCTGATGGCCGTATCATGTTAGTTATGAGGAGAGGTCCCTGGTAATGAGTGGTAACACTAATGCTCCCCCCATGTGACCCCGTGTAATTCTCCCTGCAGGGAACTATGAGCACGCACAGAACGGACACAAGTTCCAAGCGGAAGCGGACAACGCCACAGAAGCTGAAAAATAGGAAAATCTTCGCCCTCTCGGAGAATGATCTGATAGAGGTAAAGATTTGGCGCACGTGGCCTGGAAGCAGAGACTTGTGGGATACATGAAGTCTGCAGCAGGAGAGGCCACAGACAGAGGTGCCGATTATCCATCTACACGTCTGGATGGAAAATAACACGCATCTCTGCTGCTGCAGCACTTCTTTCTGGAGAGCAGGTGTAAGTCCACACAGGAAGGAAATACAGAGGGGAGAGAGACGCGTCTGCTCTGGTGGGCTGTATGACATGAGCCCCTCTCAGACTTGGGTTGTATTCAGATCGTTCACTCTCAGTCCTCCCACTTTGTTGGTTTTTCCCCTTATCTATCCGACTTATAAGAAACCTTCCCTCCTGGTGTGTAACCTACTGACTACTTACCCTCCACAGCCTCATACTTTACCCTTATTCATCACAGAATCTAATACCTGGACCCCCAAAGGTGGGAAGAGGGAGACCCCGTAAACTGCCAATAACAAGTGAAGGAGAGACGCCAAAACGAGGAAGGGGGCGACCAAAGGGAAGCTTGAAGAAAATCCCCTCTGCCATAAAGGTGAGAGTCCGAGCCTCGCGTAATCCCTCACACACAAACCGTAACCGCTCCATGATTATTATTGTTCTAGTCGCAGGAGTTTTATTTCTAAACTTTTTGTAGCATTAAATATGATTGTTAGTGAGATCTCGCCACTCAGCCCAGACAACTGATTCTGGAATCTGTCAATCGTTGTAGCGGAGTAACGGACTCTCTCCCAGACTCTGCAGGATTCAATAAGTACACTTACCCGGGCCCGCGTCCCCGAATCCCCTACGCACCGTACACGTTACGCGCACCCCGCGTCCCATACGCACCGTACACGTTTACGCGCAGCCCCGCGTCCCATACGCACCGTACACGTTACGCGCAGCCCCGCGTCCCATACGCACCGTACACGTTACGCGCAGCCCCGCGTCCCATACGCACCGGCACGTTCGCGCACCCCGCGTCCCATACGCACCGTACACCGTTACGCCGCAGCCCCGCGTCCCTACAACGCACCTACACGTTACCGCAGCCCCGCGTCCCTACGCACCGTACACGTTACGCGCGAGCCCCGCGCCCTGCTGCTTGGTTATTGTTGTACGTTATACGTGTATTGATATTCCCGCAGTACTTATATTTCGTACTAAACCTACACTTTTCTCATTGTCTTCAGGCGTCTTTCTTCTCTAAGATAAGGGGTGGAGAAGATCAGGACAGTCAGCTGTGCTTGTCACAATTCCCCGAAACCCTGCACAACCGGGAGAATGTCCCAAAATCCCTCCATCAGACCCTGGGAAAGAAGGAAAGCCAGACGGAAACCCCACAGAACAAGGAAAACCTGCCGGGAAAATATTCCAGCCCCACAGGATCTGCACATAGAGGGAGAGGGCGGCCGAAAGGGAGCAAAAACAAGACCTTCCCTGTATCCCCGACAAGGGTAAGATATCACCAGGGGCAATGGATGGCAGGGGAGAGGGAGAAGGCAGGATTGAGGGATGGGAGAAGATAGGGAGAAGGCCGGATGGAGGGAGGGGGGGGTGTCAGACATGAGTATGTTCTGGTCCATGTTACTCCTGTCCCTGTGGTGTGAGGTTCTCCCTCCTCCCTGCACACAGTCTGTATATGACCCGGGTGGTTCTGATGGGTCTGGGTGTCAGATGTGAGTATGTTCTGGTCCATGTTACTCCTGTCCCTGTGGTGTGAGGTTCTCCCTCCTCCCTGCACACAGTCTGTATTTGACCCGGGTGGTTCTGATGGGTCTGGGTGTCAGATGTGAGTATGTTCTGGTCCGGTGTGAGGTTCTCCCTCCTGGATCCTCATGTTTCGCTTCCTCTCATGCGTCGCTGTGCTGTACTCGGGTGTTCGCCCTCTTAGACATTGCGGGAAGCAAAGAGTTAACAGACTCCTATAAAGTTTGTCCCTGTGTGGGAGCCCCTGCTGCTGCAGACTCCTCAGGGGCTCCGCTCCCCCTGAGCCATTGTCCCTGGGAGTCCTGGCATCAGAGGATGCGGGGAGCCCCGGAGGAAGGTCCTGGGGGGCTGCGGGTACTCACTGTCTCCTGCAGGGAAGCCTCAGGGAGATGTCAGGGCGCTGCACAAAGCGGCGGAGCCTCTGCCCGCCTCGTCCTGTCTCCCCCTCGTCACTTCCCCTCACACCCACAAGGGGGAGGGGCCTGCCCCGGGCGCTCACCGCCCGCCCACCTCCGCACTACAAGCTCGGGACGATATCGTCCATGAATTGATGTAATCACACACGATCAGACAAAATACCGACCACGCACAATGTCGCCCACATCATGTGACTTACATCGGAGTCAGCCGGCGCCATTTTCCAGGAGACCTCTCGCGCATCGCGCACGTTAGGGGTGTCTCCCCCTAGCAGGGAGCAGGACACTAGAGCGACCCCTATCTGCCCGCCCCCTCGTGACGTTCCTCACTGTCATTGGTCAGTTGAGGCGTCCTTTCAAGTGTTTGTTTTAATTTATTCTCCTATCGCGTCTGTTCTGTCTTCGGGGCTGAGATGTGATTGGTCGGTCGCCATAGGCGGGACTTTTTAGAAACTAACGGACGGGATATCGGTTTTCGAATTTGAACAGAGCCGCGGTTTATGTGGAGAGAGGAGCCGCTCGGTGCAGGTAGGTAGGTGGGTGGGTGCAGGTAGGTAGGTGGAGGTAGGTGGGTAGTTGCTACGGCTCTCCTGCCTCCACCCCCGTGTATGTGACGTGTATGGTCATCTGGGAACTACAAATCCCAGCATGCCCTGTCGTTGAGGAGGAGGGGAGGGGTGCTGGGATTTGTAGTTCCCAGATGACCATTTCTCCTGCACTGAAGCTATTGCTCGCTGTTATCAGCCCCTGGAGCTCAGGACAGTCTGTTGTGTGTCTCATGGACCCTGGAGGGTCTTGTGTTCCCCTTTCTCCTCCACACACACACCTGCGGGACGCTGAGGCTTGTGACGCCGCTCTGTTCTGACCTCCTGTGCGTCCTGCGGGTCAGTGTGAGCTCAGACATAACATTTTATATAGATTTATTGGCAGTAACTTTCCACACTCGGGTGTTCGGACCTGTGGAGGGGGGGGGAGTGACGTTTCCATTGATACCTTTTTGGCGACTGTTCACCCTATCATCATTTTGTATTCAATTAGCAACCAATCAGTCCTCCCGGTCCTTGGGCTGGGCTGCGGCGGGGGGGGGGGGTGGGCGTGCACTTTGGGGCTACAGCCGGGGGGGGGGTGCTGTGCGTACACTTGGGGCGTCAGAGCGGGGGGGGTGCTGTGCGTGCACTTGGGGCTACAGCGGGGGGGGGTGGCCGTGACATCACTTGGGCTACAGCGTTGTGGTTGGGGTGGTGGCTCTGGCATTGGGGGGGGGGGGGGTGCATTCACTTTGGGCTCCAAGCTGGGGGGTTGCAATCCTGGGGCTACAGCAGGTGGCGCTATGCATAACACTTGGGTCTACAGCAGGTGGCGCTATGCATACACTTGGGGCTACAGCAGGGGTGGCGCTATCATACAACTTGGGGCTACAGCAGGGCGCCTATGCATACACTTGTGGCTACAGCATGTGGGCTATGCTACTAGAGGCGCTATGATACCTTGGGGCTACAGCAGGGGGGGCGCTATGCATACACTTGGGGCTACAGCGGTGCGCTATGCATACACTTGGGGCTACAGCAGGGGGCGCTTGCATACCTTGGGGCTACACAGGTGGCGCTATGCATACACTTGGGGCTACAGCAGGGTTGGCGCTATGCATACACTTGGGGCTACAGCAGTGGGCGCTATGCATACACTTGGGCTACAGCAGGTGGCGCTATGCATACACTTGGGCTACAGCAGGGGGGGGGCGCATGCATGACCTTGGGGCTACAGCAGGTTGGCGTATGCATACCTTGGGGCTACAGCAGGGGTGGCGCTATGCATACACTTGGGCTACAGCAGTGGTGCGCTAGCATACTTGGGCTACAGCAGGGGTGGCCTATGCTAATTGGGGCTAACAGTCAGGGGGTGGCCTAGGCTAACACTTGGGGCTTACAGAGTCGGGGTCGTATGATGACCTTGGGGGCTACAGCAGGTGGCCTATGCCTACACTAGGGGCTAACAGCATGGGGCGCTGGCGTGAACGCAGTGTCTATCTCCATACCACATGATGTTTTGGATACGGTGATGTGATGGTCGGCCTCCCGTGTGTCTGATGTGTTTTGGATACGGTGATGTGATGGTCGGCCTCCCGTGTGTCTGATGTGTTCCCTCTCACTTCTCAGGACTTGATCATGGATAATCAGAAGCCTCAGCCGTCTATGAAAATGTCTCGTCTGCCTGTTCCTCCCAGCAGGAAGAGGGCGCTGAGTGATGAGAACCAGGAGCTGGCAGCCGCACCGGTAAAGCCGCAGCTGGGGGTGCGCTTTTTGTTGGTTCTTGTTGTATCTTGTCCTGTCCCGGTTCTTACAGATTTGTCAGTGATAATTCCGCTTTCCTAATTTCAGAAACGTCTGAAGGTGTCTCCAGTCAGGGTCGCAGCCAGTATTGCCACCTCCAGACCCCGTGTTGCCCCAGCTGTGGCTCTGCCCAAGCCCCAGGTGATTGGTAAGTAGCTGGCGCTGTTACATCTCACCTCTCGGGTCTGGAGGTCACAGGAATAAGAAGGGGAGAGCAATGAACCCAAAGTGGGGGTTCTTGTATCCAAGAGGTTTTTCAGAATTTCTTGAGAACCACTGGGGGCGAGGCCAGGGCGCTGGGGATAAGAAAGTTCTCTTTGGCCTCCACTTCCTATATTGGCCCTTGGGCACCTGAGGTCCCTTCTGCTGACGTGACAAGTGGCCCTTGTATTCCGCTGCTGCAGCTGGGATGGAAGGGATTGATCCGGCCCTCGCGGTACAATACAGTGATGGATGCACAATGGAGGTGACTGGTCCGATGGGCTCCCAGGGCTCCTGCAGCGCTGGAATGGGGGAACCTTTGGTTTTGGCCTCTTTCCCACCAGTGCAGTCAGTGAAAATGGTTCTGTGTGCTGAAGGGATGACTGGAGTTCATGGCGCCGAGCCGCTTTCACTGACTGCAGTCGCTTGAGGCCTCGGAGCACAGATTGATGGATCTTCACAATTACAAACCACACAAAGACCTTCATCACAACCGCAGACCATCCTCAGGAGTGACCGTATGTTACACTGCAGTGTCCTGTAACTGGGACAGTGTGCGTTTGGCCGTAGCTTTTGATTATCATCAATTTATTATATTATCATTATTATCTTTTCATTTTTGCCAGTAACTGAGCTTTCCTTTGGATCCGATACTTTGTATAATACGTAGCTCTCTCCTTCGCAGGACGTCAGTCTCTTCAGGTCATGCAAACAAGGAACAGGATGAACACCACAGGTAAAGTGCCCACAGCATAAGGGGCTGAATGTCTGTTCTTGCACCAATGAACATAACAGGTTTTTGGGGTGATGGTCATGTATTTGCTGCTGGGGGTGAGTACAGCTGCAGCGTGCAGGACTATTGCTCCGAGCAGACGCTTATACATTCTCTGGATCCATGGATTGGTGCTCAGCCCCTTGGACGCTTTGTCTCATTTGATTTGTTTTCTATTGGAGTGAAATATTCTAAAATCAATTTTATTTTTTTTTTTTTTCTCCAGCAGCTTCCACAAAACCTAAAGTTACAGGTACGTGTACATAGGGGTATGTGACGATGGTGTCTTACATTACTACTGTGGATAAGGGTCATTCCTGAATCTTTTCTTTTCTTTTCCTCAAGCCGCTGCGCCTGCGGCTACTTCAGCACCAGGCAAGAAACGCGCCGCATGGGACCTTAAGGGTCAGGTCACTGATATGAAGGACAAGGTCTCTTACTACAAAGGCCAAGTGCAGAGCTTGTCTGAGGAGAAGGCCCGCCTCCAGAGCACCACAGGACAGCTCCAAGCCCAAATGCAGGATCTCAGCCAACGAAACGAGGATCTCAGCCAACAAAACGAGGATCTCAGCCGCCAGCTACAGTGAGTGCAGTGGTGCGGCCGTATAGACTATAGTCCTGGAGAGATGTACTGCTGTGTATGTCTGTAGCAGAAGACACAGGGGACGTGTCCTCGCACTGAGCTGCTCCACATTCTTCAATAGTCAATCTACTGAGTGATTGCTTTAGTATTTAACCAGAAGCCAGCTACAATGTTTTCTCATCCTCCAATGGGATTGGTGTGTCCATGGTATTCTATTCACCAGGCTTTTCTTTTTAACCCTTGCTACTTTTAAGTTTTTCAAGACTGATCTTTTTGTGCATTTTAGTTCTATGGAGACCAAGCTGTTGTCTGAACAAAGAAAACTGTTGGACTCTGA
Organism: Engystomops pustulosus; assembly: GCA_019512145.1. Lineage (NCBI taxonomy): Eukaryota > Metazoa > Chordata > Amphibia > Anura > Leptodactylidae > Engystomops > Engystomops pustulosus. Next base: position 15,904 of record WNYA01003351.1, on the reverse strand, counting down.
GAGAGAGGTGCAACGTCTGACAGCACTGAGCCAGAAACAGGAGTCAGAACTGGTGGCAGAGAAGAGCCTGGTGCAGGAGCTGAGGACTACGGGTGACAGTATGGCGCAGCAGCTGAAGGACAAGGAGGTGAGCTGAAGTGCATCTGACCGAATGGGTGCAAGTCGCCCTCTGATCTCTGGGTGACCCTTTTCCTTAAGGCTCTGACCACGTTGTGATGTTTATCCCTGATGTAGGGGCGACTGATTTGTCTGGAAGATGAGAAGTCGAGACTGCAGACCATCGTATCAGAAAAGAGCGAGGAGATCATAGATCTGAAGGAACGTATAACACAGCAGGACACCCAGATATACAATCTGGAAACCGAGCGCAGGAGATTGCATAACACAGTGCAGGAGCTGAAGGTAAGTGATCCTGGGATACCCGGCTGCCAATGTACCTGGTATATGTCATTTCCGATCATTTCTAACGATCCTGGTTTTGGGTTATGTCTACACTAGGGAAACATCCGTGTCTTCTGCAGAGTCCGTCCCACCCTGCCCACTGAGAAGGCTTCATCTGCGGGACATATCGTCTTCCCTCCGAGTGATGAGAAGGCCATTGTCCTGACCAAGATGGAGGAGGTACGTCTGTCTCTCTAAGGAGAATGTGCTGGTCCCAGTGTTTCACTTATTCGTTTTTCACTTATTTTTGTTTCCTTCAGTCTCACGTCGGTCGGGATAAGGGACAGACGGTCAAATATGACTTTAATTTTGACTGCATCTTTTCTCCTGCGGCTAGTCAGGCTGATGTGTTTGAGGAGATCTCTTTGCTGGTTCAGGTAGGTCACAGCCGTGTTCTGTCTGTGTGGGTCGGCTTTGTGGTTTGGCTGCTTACACTGCGCTTCATTATCTAGTCCGCCCTAGATGGTTATCCGGTCTGCATATTTGCATATGGCCAGACTGGCAGCGGGAAGACTTACACCATGGAGGGTCCAGAACACCTCTCTATGGACACCATGGGAATGATTCCCAGAGCAATCCGACAGATCTTCGCAAGTGCAGACGAGCTGAAGTGTAAAGGCTGGCAGGTAAGTGCGCTCCTGTGAATAGAGATCCATTTCAATTATCAATGAATGGCTGCTGCACATTGTAACAGCCTGTGAAGCACAGAGGGCTTGTGTAACACAAGCATAGACCTTCTGGCGCAGCATTTTATATTACCTTTCCATAAGGAAGGAGGCCATGGATGAGATTACTACAGCCACGGATCTAGGAGTAATGGCCCTGGTTTATCTTTGATTCTCTGATCTGATTTTAGCCATTTCGCCTTCTTCCAGTATAAGTTCACTGCAAGTTTCCTTGAGATCTACAACGAGACCCTGAGAGATCTGCTGATAAACCGTCCAGACAAGAAACTGGAGTACGACATCCGTAAAGTCAGCTCATCCAGCAATGACGTCCATGTCACCAACCTGCGCTACGTGGAGGTCTCCAGTGTGGAGGAGGTGCGCTGGACCCCTGACAGTGGTAGAACGGCCTGTGTTTTCTAAGTGGTTTTGTCTGATGTGTGTGAATTGCTGTTTGTTAGGTGCACGAGCTTCTGCGCACAGCAAAAACCAACCGCTCCGTGGCGAAAACTGCCCTGAACGACCGCTCGTCTCGTAGCCACAGCGTGTTCCAGCTGAAGATTGAGGGGGAGAACAGCATCCGAGATGTCCGGACATCATGTAAGTTTCAGAAAGCCCCTTTGATGTCCCCTCCATGGAGTGTAACCCCCAATGTCGCATCCTGCAGCTCCACAACCGCTGCTATTTGTGACTGTCGTGGATTATTGAGGTCACTTTGCCGGTGCCTGGTTTACATTCTGTGTCCTGTTCTGTCATTAGCCGTCCTGAGCCTGATCGACCTCGCCGGAAGCGAACGCCTGGACAGATCTCTATCCACAGGAGATCGACTGAAGGAGACGCAGAGCATTAACACTTCCCTCTCCACGCTGGGCATGGTGATCACCTCATTATGTAATAAGGTATCTACACCTACATACAGTGCATGGTTTATGATGATGTATAATGAACTGTCACAATCTGATGCGCGATATTTGTTGTATTGGCAGGATTCACATATACCATACCGGAATAGTAAGCTGACGTACCTGCTGCAGAACAGCTTGGGAGGGAACTCAAAAGTGTAAGTCCTGTTATTCATCATGTTATTCAATGTATACATTGTATCATGACACTATGGGCCCCATCATTGGAGGTAACCCCGCAGGAGGACTTGGTTCCGCCATGTTTGAATCTGTTCCTTGCTTATCATCCATGGACTCTATCCAAAGGTGTTTTGAAAGGATGGAATTTCCCTTGAAGTGTTGAAGTTAATGTCAATGCTGAATCCTGAGCGAGATCTTCCTACTATACGTTTCATTTCTTATGAATCTGTAGCTGCGGCTCAGAGAACTGCACAAAATGTGTGACTGCGGCCTGCTGTGGGCGTCCCGATCTGACAATGAGTTATGGTGGTTGTAGTAATCTATAGCGCCTTCCATGATGCGCCACCGTGTGTCCCCATCAATGGCTAATCCTCTAGTATAATTGCCTTACACCGGGCAGCGCTGCATGGAGCCCGTTCATTTCTGTAATCCTGTTTATATGTAACCGCCGGGAGCCATCACTACTCAGCCTGGAAGCAAACGTCAGGTCTTAGAGGGGGTGATAAAGAAACCTGTCCTTATCTCCTTGAACCCTCCCTGTGCTCCACTCGGACAGACACGGACAAGGTCATCAGCAGGCAGTGACCCCGCGCTGTCTCACCACACCGTGACCAAGCTATAGGCGTCCCCCATGTATAAGATACAACAAGTCTGATATTATTCCAAATGAATCCACTCGGCTTTCAATAGCGAGGGAGGGGTGAGGAGCACTCGCTCCTTCTTTTTCCTGCACCCAGCCGTATACTCACTGACGATGGTACATTACTTGTCTTATATTTGTCATCCATGGCCTCCTTTCTTCAAAAATCTTTTAGAATTCTGCTAATGATCCTGAAGGGGTTACCAGAGCCCCTCTTTGCTCTATCTTAACAGGATGTTACACTGTGCAGGAGTATGTTTCCCACCACTTCTGCCACATCAGGCAGAGGGAAGTGTAACAGCTTGTGAATCTGCAGCATGCAGGGGCTACAGAGCCCCTTTCTCTTTGTTTTTTGTGCGCCTTTTAACATATGAACTTTGCATTTTAAATGTGGCACCGGAACACCCATTTCGGTGCGGAAATTTGTGTCGCGCCCAGAATAGTGCGGCCACAAGACTCGTGTCGCGGACACTTCTGGAATACCTGTCCAAGCAGTTTGTGCATAAAAGAATGTGTAAAGTCCGACTGAAAACTGGTGCCGGGGCGATAATAAATCTGGACCAGAGTCCGATCTAGAATAAAATGGTCTAGTCATTTATTTTGCATATCAGAAAATGGATGTAATTGGGGTACAGAACCCCCATGTGTGATTGGGGGGGGACTTGTAACCCTTTAGTAGCCGGCAGTGTTGGTTTTGGGGGTAAGGTTCCTCTATAAAGCTTTGTTTACGTCTCGTACTTCTCCTCCGCTTCTTCCTCAGGTTGATGTTTGTGAACATTTCCCCCTTGGAAGAAAACTTTGCGGAGTCTGTGAATTCTTTGCGCTTTGCCAGCAAGGTAAGAGGTCACAGCGGAGCCCCGAGGTCACAGCGGAGCCCCGAGGTCACAGCGAACCAGAATCTGATACTTCATGGATTGTTAATGAGACCTTCTGTGATTTCAGGTCAATGAATGTGTCATCGGAACCGCGCGAGCAAACCGCAAATAATCCGCCTCCATCTCCCTGACGACCCCTCGGTCTCGGTGTATTCGCTTCTTTGTGCTGATTTGTGGTTTTATCCCAAGGACGCGGCTCCTCACAGCAAAATGTGCAGAAGAAAGAAAGATGTACAAATCCCCATCAAATCTTTCCATTGCTTGCGGCTTTTACTTTAAAAAAAAAAAAAAAAAAGTTACATAAATGAACAGTTTTCCTAAATATGTACATAAAGATGCATCAATCTGTGGTCTAAACATTTTATCTAATGCCGTCCTGAATAATAATGTGTTATAGCTGCCTGTACATAATATCCCTCATGTCTTTTATTCTAAATAAATGTGTTCTCTTTCTATATTTGTAACTTCTTAGATTGTGATTTCTAATGCAAGAGTTACATCCTGTATTATACTCCAGAGCTGCACTCACTATTCTGCTGCTGGTGCAGTCACTGTGTACATACATGACATTACTTATCCTGTACTGATCCTGAGTTACATCCTGTATTATACCCCAGAGCTGCACTCACTATTCTGCTGCTGGTGCAGTCACTGTGTACATACATGACATTACTTATCCTGTACTGATCCTGAGTTACATCCTGTATTATACTCCAGAGCTGCACTCACTATTCTGCTGCTGGTGCAGTCACTGTGTACATACATGACATTACTTATCCTGTACTGATCCTGAGTTACATCCTGTATTATACCCCAGAGCTGCACTCACTATTCTGCAGGTGGAGGGACTGTATGACTAGGCATTGTCTGTAGTAGTATTATTAGGTGGCTTCATCTCATACAGAATACTAATTCCACTGGTTTAGTACTTGGACAATCTGATCTGTACAGTCTTCACTGATTACCATTTTCTGGGCCTTTGAGAAGTAACAAATAATCTTCCTCTCATCCTGATTCCCATATTTATCCGTTGCCGCTGATTACTCTGTATCCATATGATCTCTGAATATGTATGGGATGGCGGCACTTATTACACATATTATAATCCCATGAATATGAATGCAGCTATATGGCGGTACATTCATTCTCCTCTTGATTTCAGGTGCTGAGTAACATTAGAATGAACATTCGGGGGAGACAAGAGGTGGCCCCAGTTTTTGAAGTTTGCTTGGTCTTAACGTCCACAATGGAGGACAAGCAGCAGGTGACCACGCAGGGGGTGTCCGGGTCACGTGACCTTCCCTCGGGCAAGAAGCAGGTGACCTTTGAAGAAGGAAACTTGGAATTTTCAGGTAATTATGACTCTGTTTTTTATTCTTTGCATTTTGAGACTCTAAGAAGTGTCTCCTAGCTTTAAATATGTCAAAATCCAGAATCCCAGGACGCCTGAGACTCAATGGGGGTCATTTACTGAGGGCCAGAATCCGTCGGGCATCCCGACCATTTCCGCCGAATTCCGCCGGGATTTTGGCGCACGCAATCGGATTGCGCCGGCATGCATGCGACGGAAAACAGGGGGCGTCGCCATCTGAAAACCTGACGGATTCGGAAAAAAACGCGGAATTTTAAAAAAATTATGTGTCGCTTGACACGCGCTTACCTGCACCCAGTATAGGATGGTGAACTCTAGCGGACTTCAGCGCAGCAGCGACTCCTGGTGGACATCAGACGCACGACCTTAATGCATTGCCAGGAGACTCGAATCCTCGACGGAGAACGCGCCCCTGGAGAGCAACCAAATGACCCCCAATGTATCACTATGTCCCCATTGTCACTGCTGCTGTGGGCACTGGGTAGATAGAGACGTCTCACCCATCATTTATACTGATCTCTACTTATGTTCCAGAGTCTGAAGAATGGGTTAACCAGGACAAAGTGGAAGAGAGTCCAAGGAGGTAAGAGAAGCGATAGCGAATCAGGGAGAGTTGTATATTAGATGTCTCACCATTGTAGCATCACCAGGTCCCCAGGGGGCTCCCATAGACCCCTATGTGCCGCAGGTGTGATCATATTCTTATATATTCTTCATACTTATACCTCACCCATGTACAATGTCCTTATAACGTGATTTCCTCATAGCAGGTCATCGGCTGCTTCTAGGAACGTCCTCGTCTTCCCTCCTAACACTGAATTTGAAGTACAAATAAAAGGGATTACAGATAAATTTGAGCAGACTATAGGTAAGTGGGAAACACCATCTATTACATTATAGATGACACTTTTATACATGCAATTTTTAGGGTTGGCAATATACAGCTCCTATGTACAAGAATATAACTACTATAATACTGCCCCCTATGTACAGGAATATAACTACTATAATACTGCCCCTATGTACAAGAATATAACTACTATAATACTGCCTCCTATGTACAGGAATATAACTACTATAATACTGCCCCCTATGTACAAGAATATAACTACTATAATACTGCCCCCTATGTACAAGAATATAACTACTATAATACTGCTCCCTATGTACAGGAATATAACTACTATAATACTGCCCCCTATGTACAGGAATATAACTACTATAATACTGCCCCCTATGTACAAGAATATAGCTACTATAATACTGTCCCCTATGTACAGGAATATAACTACTATAATATCAGTATTTATACATCAGAGCTGCCATCACTCTTCTGCTGCTGGTGCAGTCACTGTGCAAATACATGACATTAACTTATCCTGTACTGATCCTGAGTTTACATCCATTATATACTTCCAGACTCTGCAACTCACTATATTCTGCTGCTGGTGCAGTCACTGTGTACATACATGACATTACTTTATCCGTACTGATCCTGAGTACATCCTGTATTATACTCCAGAGCTGCACTCACTATTCTGCTGCTGTTGCAGTCACTGTGTACAAATACATGACATTACCTTATCACGTACTGATCCTGAGTTACATCCTGTATATACTCCCAGAGCTGCAACTCACTATCTGCTGGCTGGTGCAGTCACTGTGTACATACATGACATACTTATCCTGTACTGATCCTTAGTTACAATCCTGTATATACCCACAGAGCTGCACTCACTATCCTGCTCTGGTCAGTCCCTGTTACAGTACATGGACAACTGTACTGTATCCCGTACTACTGATCCTGAATATATAACAATCCTGTATTATACTGTCACACAAAAGCTGGTCACATCACTAATTCTGACTGTTGGGAAGGACCTAAGTATGTACTAGGCATTGTCCTGTGTAGTATTATTAGGTTGGCGCATCTCATACCGTTACATATTCCAAACTGTGTCTAGGTACTGGACATCTGGAAATCTCGTACAGTGCTTCACGTGTGATTACTGCACTTTTCTGGGACACTTTGAGAGGTAAAAATAATCTTCCTCAATACATCCACTTGATAGGGTCCCCTATTCATCATAGCCCCGTTACGCATATTACACTGTGTACATACATGACATTACTTATCCTGTACTGATCCTGAGTTACATCCTGTATTATACCCCAGAGCTGCACTCACTATTCTGCTGCTGATGCAGTCACTGTGTACATACATGATATTACTTATTCTGTACTGATCCTAAGTTCCATCCCATATTATACTCCAGAGCTGCACTCACTATTCTGCTGCTGGTGCAGTCACTGTGTACATACATGACATTACTTATCCTGTACTGATCCTGAGTTACAACTGGTACTATGTCCCGGATGAAAACGAAAGGGTTTTCAGTATCGATCACATCAATGTCCAAACAGATGAATGTGAGACCTTCTTTCCCTCTCAGCAATTCATCCGAGGGGCACAGAATGTAGACTTTCTGAGCAGATTTATACTGAATCCAAACGGATGGTCTCTAAATCCAGAGACCTTCAAAGAAATTTGTTACCTTTGGGGGACTCCAGTATTAGATCTCTATGTGACTTACCTAAACAAAAAGTTGACTCATTTCTCTCCAACAGGCCTAAATGCCTTCAGCCAATCATGGGGAACAGGTCTGGTCTACGCTCCCCCCCCCCCCATATCTTTGATTCCTAGGGTTCTACAGAAGTTGAGCCCGAGCAGGCTCTAGTGATCCTTACTGCACCATACTGGCCGAAAAGAAGCTGGATCCCGGTTATCCAGAGACTGTCTATAGACAACCCCCTTCATCCTCCTTACTGTCGGGATCTTCTTCTGCAGGGGCCATTGTGTTATCAGGATGTACGACAACTAAAACTCACGGCCTGAATCCTGAGAGGGCATTCTAACAGCTAAAGGCCCCTCTAGCGAGGTCATCAGTACTATCAAAGCAAGTAGAAAGCCAGTAACTGATGTCATCTATCTTTAAATATGGAAAAAATTCTCTACTTGGTGCGGGGACCACCCTCCTTCTCAGGGCAACCCAATTTTAGCTCTAGATTTCCTACAACCATAATTTTCTCTAGGCCTTAGACCCAGCACTCTCAAAGTCCAAATATCTGCATTAAGAATTTTTTTAAGATTTTTACCTTAGCAGATCATCAGTGGATAAAAAGATTCATTAAAGGCTGTTTCCGTATTAAATCATATATAAAAAACCCAGTTCTCCCTTGGAATCTTTCCTTGGTTTTAAATCACCTCACAGGGTTCCCCTTTGAGCCCCGAGAATAAAAAAAATATATAAAAAATCTTACATTTAAAACAGCCTTTTTGGTCGCCATCACCACAGCACAAAGATTAAGTGAGATTCAGGCCCTTTCTAAGAATCCTAGAGGATAAAATAGTTCTCAAATTAGATCCTCTCTTCCTTCCCAAAGTTGTCTGAGACTCTCACCATAGACAAGAAAACAGAGCGTGAAAGGAAGTGGCCGAACCAAGATGTCAGAAGGTTCGTAGTCTTTTATCTAGAAACCACACAAGGATGGAGAAAAGATTCAAATTTACTAATCAACTTTGGGGGGAAGAATAGAGGGACAAAAGCCCTTAACCAGATGGATAAAATCTACCATCATTCTCTGCTACAAAACCTCTGAGAGAGAGAGAGGGGGTGCAGGCAGAACGCCCGGCCTCCGAGAGAGAGGGGGCACCCTTCCTCCGAGATAGAGGGGGGCGAGCAGACCACCCCCCCCCCCTCACAAACCTGGCCGAGAGAGAGGGGTTTGCATGCAGACACCCGCGCCTCCGAGAGAGACGGCGGGTGCATGGAAGAACACCGAGCCTCCATGAGATGAGGAGGGTGCCAAGGCAGGACACCGCCTCCGAGAGAGAGGGGTGCAAGGCAACACCCTCCTCCGAAGAGAGAGGGGGCAGCAGCAGAACACCCGGCCTCCGAGAGAGAGGGTGCAGGCAAGAACCTACCGCCTCCGGCCTCCGAGAGAGGGGGTCAGGAAGACACCCTACCTCCGAAGAGATGGGGGCAGCAGAACACACCCGCCTCCAGAGAGAGGGGCCTGAAGGCGAACACCCGGCCTCCGAAGAGAGGAGGGCGCCAGGCAGAAACACCCGCCTCCGAGAGAGAGTGGCGCAGGCAGAACACCCGCGCCGAGAGAGAGGGGGCGCAGGCAGAACACCCGCCTCCGAGAGAGAGGGGAGGGGGTGGAGGAGCATGCAGACACACCCGGCCTACCGAGAGAGAGGGTGCGGCAGACACCCGGCCTCCGAGAGAGGGGGAGCAGAAACACCCGGCCTCCAAGATAGGGGTGCAGGCAGGACACCCAGCCTCCGAGAGGAGGGGGTGCAGGCGAACGCCCGGCTTCGAGGAAGTGGGGTGCAGACAGAACGCCGGCCTCCGAGAGAGAGGGGCGCAGGCAGAAACGCTCTCTCTCGGAGCCGGCTTTCTGCCTGCACCCCGCTCTCTCGGAGAGCCGGTTTCTGGCCGTGCGCCCCTCTCTCTCGAGCCGGGCGTCTGCCTGCACCCCTCTCTCGTCTCGTAGGCCGGGCGTTCTTCCTGCGCCCCTCTCTCTCTCTCAGGGCCGGGCGTTCTGCTGCACCCCCTCTCCTCTCGGAGGCGGCGTCCTGCCTGCACCCTCTCTCTCGGAGGCCGGGTGCCTGCCTGCACCCCCCTCTCTCTCTCCTCTCTCTCAGAGGCTGGGCGTTCTGCCGCACCTCTCTCTCTTGGAGGCGCGTTCTCCTGCCTCGTCCCTCTCTCTCGGAGGCCGGTGTTCTGCCTGCACCCTCTCTCTCGGAGGCCGTCGTCCTGCCTGCACCTCCTCTCCTCGGAGGTGCGGGTGTCCTGCCTGCACCCCCTCTCTCGTGGAGGCCGGGCACTTCGCTGCACCCCCTCTCTCTCGGAGGCCGGGCGTTCTGCCTGCACCCCCTCTCTCTCAGAGGCCGGGCGTTCTGCCTGCGCCCCCTCTCTCGGAGGCCGGGCATTCTGCCTGCACCCCCTCTCTCTCGGAGGCCGGACGTTCTGCCTGCACCCCCTCTCTCTCTCTCGGAGGCCGGGCGTATTCTGCCTGTGCCACTCTCTCTCTCTCTCGGAGGCCGGGCGTTCTGCCTGCGCCCCCTCTCTCTCGGAGGCCGGGCGTTCTGCCTGCACCCCCTCTCTCTTGGATGGGGCATTCTGCCTGCACCCCTCTCTCTCGGAGCGGGCATTCTGCCTGCGCCCCCTCTCTCTCGGAGCCGGACGTTCTGCCTGCCACCCCCTCTCTCTGGAGGCCGGGCATTCTGCACTGCGCCACTACTATCTCGGAAGGCCGGACGTTCTGCCCTGCCCCCCCCCCACCGTCCTTCGCCCTCTCTCGCGAGGCCCGGGTGTTCTGCCTGCGCCCCCCTCTCCGAGGCCGGGTGTTTCTGCACTGACGCCCCCTCTCTCTCGGAGGCCGGTGGTTTTGCTGCACTGTGCGCCCCCTCTCCTCTCGGAGGCCGGGTGCTGCCCTCCCTCCTCCTCGTACGGTTCTGCCCTGCACCCCCTCTCTCGTCGGAGGCCGGGCGTTCTGCCTGACCCCTCTCTCTCTCTGGGCCGGTTGTCTGGCTGCACACACTGCTAGGGGCAGGGCTCTGCCTACCTTCTCTATCGGAGCCAGTTACTCCTGATGCAACCCTCTCACTCTCTCGAAGCCAGGCTAGCCGCCCTTCTCGACCGGCGTCGCAGCCCTCCTCTCTCTCGGAGGCCAGGTGTTCTGCCTGCACCCTCTCTCTCTAGGAGCGGGGTGTTCTGCCGCACCCCCTCTCTGCCGGAGGCCGCGGGTGTTCTGCCTGCAACCCTCTCTCTCCTCCGAGGCCGGGTGTTCTGCCTGCACCCCCTCTCTCTCGGAGACCGGGCGTTCTGCTGCACCCCACTCTCTCTTGGAGGCCGGGCTTCTGCCTGCACACCCCCTCTCTCTCGGAGGCTGTCGTTACTGCCTGCACCACCCTATCTCTTCGGAGGCCGCGCGTTCTGCCTGCCCCCCTCTCTTCTACTCGGAGTCCGGGTGTCCTGCCGTGCCCCTCTCTCTCTCGGAGGCCGGGTGTCCTGCTGCCTGCGCCCTCCCTCTCGAGGCCGGTGTCCTGCCTGCGCCCCCTGCTCTCTCTCGGAGGCCCGAGGTGTTCTGGCCTGCACCCCCTCTCTCTCGGCTGTCGTTTCTGCCCTCTTTCCATGCGGGCGTTCTGCCGACGCCCCGCTCTCGTCCCGGAGGGCCGGCGTTTCTGGCCTGCCACCCTCTCTCTCGGAGCCGGGCGTTCTGCCACCCCTCCTTGCGAGCCGGCCTTTGCCTGCACCCCCTCTCTCGGCCGTGCAGCACATCTGGAGTGGCTCTGTGGCGTCTTCTGGGCCGGCGGCCTCAACACCTCTCTCTCGGAGGGCCGGGAGTGACCGCTCTTATCGGCCGGTTGTCCTGCACACTCCTCTCGCCGCGTTGCCCCCTCTCTGAGGCAGGGCGTTCTCCTGCGCCTCTTGCGCGGCTGCGTCCCTCCCTCTCTCTAGGAGCGACGGGCGTTCTGCCTGCCCCACCTCTCTCTCTCGGAGGCGGGCGTTCTGCCCTGCACCCCCTCCTCTCGAGGCCGTGCGTTTCTGCCGCGCCGCCTCCTCTATCTCTCGGAGTGCCGGTGTTCTGCCTGCACCCCCTCTCTATGGAGGCCCGGGGTTCTGCCCGCGCCCCTCTCTCTCGGAGGCCGGTGCGTTCTGCCTGCGCCCACTCTCTCTCTCGGGGTCTGGCTTCTGCCTGCGCCCCTCTCTCTCGGAGGCCGGCGTCTCGCCTGCGCCCACTCTCCTCCTCTCTGGAGGCGGGCGTTCTGCCTGCACCCCCCCTCTCTAACATACTCGGAGGCGGGCGTTCTGCCTGCCCCCCTCTCTCCTCTCGGAGGAGGTGTGTCTCTGCCACGCCCCCCTCTCTCCTTGGGGCGGGCGTTCGGCCCCGCGCCCCTCTCTCTCGGAGGCCGGAGCGTTCTGCTGCCCCACAGCTTCGCGCACCCTCTCTCTCTCGGAGGCCGGGCGTTCTGCCTGCGCCCCCTCTCTCTCTCTCTCGGAGGCCGGGCGTTCTGCCTGCGCCCACTCTCTCTCTCGGAGGCCGGGTGTCCTGCCTGCGCCCCCTCTCTCTCGGAGGCCGGGTGTCCTGCCTGCGCCCCCTCTCTTGGAGGGATCAAGTTTTTTCAGACATTATTTTGCAGAGTTTCGGATGATATAAATTCGGTATCTTATAATGACCCACAGAATTAGGGGGAGGAGTCACTAGAACCGCACAGGAATCGCTGTACACACAGGGCCCACCGCAAAATGGTTTTCAGGAATTTCACCGCATTTGGAATTTTCTTCCATCTTCCCTGAACCTTCTAGAGCAGCAGGAGCTCAGGCCCCTCCTCCTATGCTCCTCCCCCGGAGGGGTAATACAGGAGCCGCAATGTGTGTACGAGGCATGCACCACTGATACCCCGCCCTATTGTGGGCATGACCTCAGCTGTCAATCCAGTGACGGCTCCGCCCTCTCCCGCGCTTTCTCTGGTTCAAAGCCCTCGGGCCCCGCCCCCCGCCGTGAGGCGCTTCAGGCCGCCTGTGTCTGACCGGAAGCGGAAATGCTTGTGTTGTCGTCACTGACATTACTGGAGGCCGGAAGTGGTGGCGGGAGGCGCTGAGCGGTAATGTGAGGCGCGGGGGTCGCTCTTTGTGGTGTTCCCGCGGGTGTGTGAGTCCCGCCGCCCGGTACCGGACACATCCCTCTCCATATTATCTGTAATGAGCGGGTGCAGGCTCCTGCCCGGCCGCCGGGGGCGCTGCTGTGTCACAGGGGGTGTAATGGCGGAATGTGAGGGCAGGTCTCATAGGAATAGCGGCAATTACCCGTCACTGAGCCCTGGGGCGTCCATGCGGTATCGGCTGCTCGTGTAGTTAGAGGGCTGCTCCTTGTTCTGCTCTTTCCTTTGTTGACTCTTTGTGGCTCCTCCTCCTTCCTGACAACCAACATGGCCGCCAACATCTCCTCTCCCCCTGGGGTTGTCAGACGTATTTCACACTCAGGTATTTCATGTGGCGCTGCCCTGTTCACACTGATAAATACTGCGGAGCCGCATACAACCTGCAAGCACTAAAGACCCCCTAGATCAGTGGTGGCGAACCTATGGCACGGGTGCCAGAGGTGGCACTCAGAGCCCTTTGTGTGGGCACCCAGGCCTTCACCCCAACACAGAGTTTGCCAGATAGGACTCAATGCTTCCTCCTGTGTTCCTGTACAGCCCAGGACGTGCCATAAAGCAAAATCTTTGGCTGCCAGAACTAAAGGAGGAGCGGGAAGGGCTGGATAGAGATGGATTGTCATTTGAGCTACTTCTCTGGGTCCCCTGATTCTTCCTCTTCAGGGGAGCCTGGAGGGAAGCTACAATCCACATTTAAATAAGTTACTGATTAATTTGTCATGATGGCACTTTGCGACATACAAGTGGGTTTTGGTTGTAGCTCGGGCACTCTGTCTCCAAAAAGTTCGCCAACACTGCCCTAGATGGTTATCTGTATATCTGCTGTTTAATGGGAACTGATAGGCAGGATCCCCCCAGGCCTGAGGCTTCCACCTAATGAGCCCCACTCCCTGCAGATCTCTCAGGCCCCTATAATCACAGCTCACGACTCCTGGTATAGAGGATTATTATTAGTGTAAGAACGTTCCAGATGCAGATACTCGTATACACTTCGCTTCATACTGTGTTTATTACCTAAAGTTTTCCAAAAACATGCGTCACACATACGATATTGGTTTCCTATAGATGTGAAGGGAGAAATGGCCAAATGTTGACACTTTGGTTTCCTATAGATGTGAAGGGAGAAATGGCCAAATGTTGACACTTATGTCTGCAATAACCAGTCTTAAAAGAAGGGGGGGGGGGGACAAGTCTTAAACTAATGTAATGGAGGGAATTCACAGGGGGGGGGGGACAAGTCTTAAACTAATGTAATGGAGGGAATTCACAATAACAACCACCCCAGAGCAGTTAATAAGTCATTGCCACGTATCGGGCTGTGTCCTGTCCTGTGCTGTGTCTAGTCACTGTGTACATACATGACATTACTTATCCTGTACTGATCCTGAGTTACATCCTGTATTATACTCCAGAGCTGCACTCACTATTCTGCTGCTGGTGCAGTCACTGTGTACATACATGACATTACTTATCCTGTACTGATCCTGAGTTACAACTTGCATTATACTCCAGAGCTGCACTCACATTACTGTACTTGAGATTGCTTGTACAGGCAGATTTGCTTTTGGTAAGATGCAGATAAATCCACATAGGACTATTCTCCCATCTCCTTCTGACCAGGCCACTAGTTGCAGTGTTGGGGCCGATAGAAGATCACGTGACTACAGTTTAGCGTTCTGGTCGCTTGACCTTATGCAGGGGCGAGGAGTGAGCTGTCGGTGTGACAGCCCTCACAGGAGCATCTGAGGGGGTTAATAGACCTGCAGAGAAGATGCTTTGTGCTTCTGTATATACAGATCACTGCTGATTTGCTCTGTTCCCACTGCAATGGATTTAGTTGCGGTTATTTAACATAGGCGTTTAACCTCTTAGATGCTGTGTTAATTACTAAACACACCCCCAGAGCGGTACCAATAAAAATGACATCTCATCTCCCAAAACACTCCGCTAGGTCTGACAATGGGAAAATAAGTTTTCATTTTAAGATGTCAATGCAAAAAGTCAATTGATTTCTCAAAACGTGCATTTTATATCCTCTAAATGTTTAAAGCAATTCTATAAGTTGGGTGATTATGGACAGGACCTTCTTCTAATACATGGTGTTTACCGCTTATTACCTATCATAAGTAAGCGCCCTACCCCTCACATGACCCCTCACCTACCTGTCTGATACGACCTGCAGAAGACCTACCTGTCTGTTCCATGTCCGGGGATAAGGATCTGGTGATTCCCGCTCTCCTCTATATATGGCTGCTCAATATAATAAATGTAACATTTGGATACTAACAGTAAATCTCGTGTCGGGCAGGAGGGTCACACGGATCAACTCCATCATCTATAAATATTACACTCCATCATTAGGAAACTATTACTGGCATCGTCCGTCATTCATCCCATTGTTATGGAATCATTGTCAAGGACTTTCCCGTGTTTCTGATTTCCGTCAATCAAAATATAAAAAGATTCTCCTCGTACTGGAAAATCATCCAAATGTCTGGATTGAGTTTTTTCAGACATTATTTTGCAGGGTTTCAGATTATATAAATTCGGTATCTCTGTGATCACAATGACCCACAGAATTAGGGGGAGGAGTCACTAGAACCGCACAGGAATCGCTGTGGTTTTCAGGAATTTCACCGCATTTGGAATTTTCCTCCATCTTCCCTGAACCTTCTAGAGCAGCAGGAGCTCAGGCCCCTCCTCCTCTGCTCCTCCCCCGGAGGGATTATACAGGAGCCGCAATGTGTGTACGAGGCCTGCACCACTGATACCCCGCCCTATTGTGGGCGTGACCTCAGCTGTCAATCCAGTGACGGCTCCGCCCTCTCCCGCGCTTAATCACAGCTCACGACTCCTGGTATAGAGGATTATTATTAGTGTAAGGACGTTCCAGATGCAGATACTCGTATACACTTCGCTTCATACTGTGTTTATTACCTAAAGTTTTCCAAAAACATGCGTCACACATACGATATTGGTTTCCTATAGATGTGAAGGGAGAAATGGCCAAATGTTGACACTTATGTCTGCAATAACCAGTCTTAAAAGAAGGGGGGGGGGGACAAGTCTTAAACTAATGTAATGGAGGGAATTCACA
>WNYA01003350.1:0-16983 GCA_019512145.1 Engystomops pustulosus | reverse complement strand
GGCAGTATTATAGTAGTTATATAATTGTACATAGGGGGAGTATTATAGTAGTTATATATTTGTACATAGTGGCAGTATTATTGTAGTTATATTTTGAGTGTCACATTTGGATTTGGGATTATTCTGGTTATATCTTACATTATGTAATTTGTGAATATAATATTTTCGGTTTGTTATTTACACACCCCGGGCTTGATGATAATATCCCGGTCCTGGCGTCTCCCTGCGGTGCGCGGTGCCAGGCGAAGTCACCATCTGGGGTTCTCTCTGTTCTTCCTTTTGCTGTTGTGAAACAAATGCCCACAATTTATGCCAACATTTATTGTAAAATCTCACCATTTATCTCTATCACTCTCTATCACTGATCTATTGTTCCTCTCGTCATAACTTTATGCTATAAATACTATGAAAATCTTAAGTAAATTTCAGCATTTCATGGTCTATTCTCCAGTCACATCCAAAGCTGCATTATATTCTTTTTTTTACTGTCGATGTTTTGAAACTTAACTATTTGATTTGGTTTTATGTTTTTATGCTCCTGTTGCTGCTTTTATGTCGATGTTTACACTGAAATGATGTTTGTAATTGGAGATTTTTTTATCCCTGCAAGAGAAAGATCCGGTAAATATTTACATACAGTCGATGTGTGATACATACAAATAAGTAATACTACTATAAGGCGACTCAATCATAAAATGGCACTTTGACACTTTGCTAAAAAAATACTGCCAGACAGTGCTCAGATAATTGTGTGACCCAGTCCTGCATTTATAGAACTTTTATTCTTATTATTTGTAATACTATTGGCAACCAATGTAACAATGTCCATACAGTGTAACAATTCAAAAAAGTATCAAGTGATTTGGAATGTAAATAATACCGCCAAAGAATACAACCAATAATACTGCAATAAAGGGCAGACATATACAGGCAGTCCCCGGGTTACGTACAAGATAGGGTCCGGAGGTTTGTTCTTAAGTTGAATTTGTATGTAAGTCGAAACTGTATATTTTATAATTGTAACTCCAGAAAAAAAAAATTTTGTCCCCAGTGACAATTGACCTTTTTTGCTGTAATGGGACCAAGGATTATCAATAAAGCTTCATTACAGACACCTTACAGCTGATTATTGTAATCTGGGAATATAATAAAGCACTCAGAAAGCTTCACCACAGGTCAGAGGGGTCTATCTGTAACTAGGGGTTGTCTGTAAGTCGGGTGTCCTTAAGTAGGGGACCGCCTGTAATGCATTATATAAAAGTGTTGTATAGTGTTATATGGGATGGAAATAATACCACCAAAAAATGCAAACAGAAAAACTGCCATACAGTAATAGAATACAGACATATAATGCAATACAGGCGGTCCCCTATTTAAGGACACCCGACTTACAGACGACCCCTAGTTACAGACGGACCTCTCTGCCCACTCAGACCCCAGATGAAGCTCTCTGGATGCTATTACTATAGTCCCAGACTGCAATGATCATATCTGAGGTGTCTGTAATGAAGTTTCATTGATAATCCTTGGTCCCATTAGAGCAAAAAAATTTTGAAACTCTAATTGTCACCGGGGTTAATTTTTTATTTTTTTTTGCCTGGATCTACAATTATAAAACATACAGTTTCGACTTACATACAAATCCGACTTAAGTACAAACCTATGGAACCTATCTTGTACGCAACTCGGGGACTCCCTGTATATAATAGTATTATCTGGGATGGAAATAATACCGCCAAAGAAAAAAATCTAATGATTGTATTGCCATACAGGGAACTTATAGATTCTAGTTTCATAGAACATGTAAATAAAATCTCAGTAGAGTTCACCGATCATAGAGCAATCGAGTGTAAAGGTAATGATGCAATATAGCAGGCCAAATAATACCGCCATATAGACACTTGAATGACGATATGGTGTAGTACAGAGATGCGACCGCAGAATACGCCCTTAATACCGCGATACAGCGTCGATTTCTTGTACATAGGGGGCAGTATTATAGTAGTTATATTCCTGTACATAGGAGGCAGTATTATAGTAGTTATATTCCTGTACATAGGGGGCAGTATTATAGTAGTTATATTCTTGTACATAGGGGGCAGTATTATAGTAGTTATATTCTTGTACATAGGGGGCAGTATTATAGTAGTTATAATGTTGTACATAGGGGGCAGTATTATAGTAGTTATATTCTTGTACATAGGGGGCAGTATTATAGTAGATTATAGTTGTTTTTTTCTTCCAATTACTATTGTACATAATTCTGTGTTATTGCAATGATATTCTCAAACATAGGGAGAATGGAGAGGATAGATTGGGGTGTTTTTACCTCTTGGTATATTAGGCAGATGGATGTGCGGCAGGACTCTTCTGTGCCAAGTATTCCCTGGTATAGAATTGCACTATAACCAGAACCAGGAACTACATGTGTAAGGGAGGGAAGTCTATGTTGCTGCCTTTATGCCATGATTTTGGACTTGATTGCTAATCAGATTCTTGATAAGTGCCTCATAGGTATTACATGGGGAGAGCACTATTGGACTGGATTTAAAAGTAACTTTTCGGGACTGGTGTGCAGCTTCATATCAATAAAATTTTGTTTCTCTTTCTGTCCCCTAAAGGGACGTGGATTAGTCTCCTGGTTTGGTGGCACGTTGCTGTCACTGTGGGGTCTATTTACTAAGGCTGCATACACTTTCGTCGGACTTTCCAATGTTTTCGGGGATTGTACGGCTTTGACAGGTATTTAACAGGGGTTGGCACTGGGATTGGCGCTCCGTCGCACGATCCGACTGATTCGGACTGAGCGCGGGATTTAACTTACAAATTGTGTTGCAAGCCCAAGCACTTACATGCACCAGGAAGAAGGTGGTGAACTCTATCGGACCTGAGCGGGGAAGCCACACATGCAGGATACCGGGCACACGATCTTAGTGAATAGCGACACAGTGCGTTCTGGTCGGACAATGCACTTTCGTGGAACTTTGTCGGACGGGTAAGTAAATGTGCCCCGTTGTGTCTGGTATCCAGTCTCCTGTGATGTGGGGAGGTGGAGGATACATGTAAGATACAATAAAGTGAAGTTTCATGTAAAAATCTAAATTCTTTATGTTAAAGGAATGAATTTCCTGATGAGTGAACAATCCCGCTCTCTGCAGACATCGGAGCGGCGCAGCGGAGTGCGGAGGAGGTTATAACATGCGTCTCCAAGCAGAGAACGGCCCCATACTACAAGAACAGAGACGTTCCATAAGTGCAATCCGCACCGACCACATGGAGGGATAATGTACCGCAGGATTATGTGCCGACCATTATACCGCACTCACTGTATAAGTGACTCACCAACACAACACAAATATTCTGATATTTTCTGTAAACAGCAATTTACTTAGAAATAAGGAAAATTAAGGTTTGGGGATTCCCAAAGGCAGAGGCGCAAGATTAAGATTAAAGTTAATCTATGATGAAAACCCATCGTAATAAACCAGTGACATTACTCATAGACCCATGACTGTGGTAATCATCTTATATTTGTTATCCATGGCCTCCTTCCTTCTAAAATCACCTTTTATAATTATGCTAATGAGTCTGAAGGGCTCACCCCTCTATCATCTGGCTTCACAGGCTGTTACATGGTCTTACTCTCCCCCTAGTGCTCACAAGACAAGTGTAGAAAGTGCTGTCTAGTGTAGAAAGTGCTCACAAGACAAGTGCTAAGGGAGCAGGGTGAGACTGAGAAGTCAGAGCACAGGGGGGCTAGGGTAACCTCTTTGACTCATTAGCATAATTATAAATGTTGATTGTAGAATGAGGAAAGGCCATGGATAACAAATATAAGAAGATACCACAGTCCCGGTGCCTGGATCTATGAGTAATGCCCCTGGTTTATCAGGATGGAATCTGATGTTAGATTTCCTTTAAATATGGAAGCCACAGACAGTATCACACAGGATAGGATTATATACACAGTTAAGCAGAGAGTATCAGACATGATAGGATTAGATACACAGCTCAGGTGACTGTATCACACATGATAGGATTAGATACACATCCCAGCATACGGTATCACTGATTATCGGATAAGATACACCACTAAACAAACCGTATCACTCTTTAAAGTATTATTTACACAGCTTAGTTAAATGTAAAAAAATGGACCCAGTCAATTCCTCTTTTCCACCTTTGTTTTGTAGATACGCAGCTCATCTATCTTCTGACCTGTGTATCTAATCCCATTCTGTGTGATGCTATCTAATGAGATGTGTATCTAATACTATAATGTGTGATACTGTCTGCTGTGATGTTGTATATGATCATCCAAATCATTTGTCGTGATAATTGTCTGCTGAGCTGGTATCTTTAATCCTTTCATTTGTCATACTGTCTGCTGAGCTGTGTATCGAGTACTATCCAATGCATTAGTGTCTGCTGAGCTTTGTATCTAATCCTATCATGTGTTTCTGTATCTAAGCCGCTACCCTCTATGTTAGGCCTCCCTCCTTTTCTCCAGTTATGGGGCCGCCCAGCCCATTATACAGGTGCTCACATCTTTCTCCTTGCTCTCCCACTGTATTTCCCATCTCCTCTCGCTGACACACTGTAACAACATGCTGTGATTTCCCCTGCTGTTGCTGCTGTGGGTGACGGGATAAATACAAATCAATCAGAGATGATCTGCGGCGGATACATATAGTCTGTCCAGGAGATGGATGCGGCCTCCGCAGGGCATTGTCCTCTGTTTGCTCGGGGATGGAGCTCTGGTACATTGTGTTATATATCTGAGCTCCTCGCCCGCTGCACACATACAGCACAGTCCCCGGGGTTATCAATCACATAGTAAAAAGATCTCATGTCATAAGATGACGAGGAAAAGTTCTGCAACTTTACTAATAGAACTCATCGTAGAATCTCTGATTGCTTTCACTGAATGGAACCATTCCTAACTGGTATCTAGAGGTGTGAACATACAGACTGCAGCCAGTTTTATGTATTGTCCCTGGAGAGGCGTGTAATCAGACTGAATGTTGTTAGTAGCAGCAGGACTGTGATATATGGATTTATGTTCCAGGATTGTAGATTCTCCAAGTGCAAAGAGGTGTGTCCTCACACTGCTGTGCTTTTTGTAGACAGTGTGAGAATTTGTATTTGTGTCTGCTTTAAGTAGCAGTAGGACTGTGAGCTATGGGTTTATATTCCAAGTGCACTGGGGGCGGGACTTCACACTGCTGTGCTCTCTACAGCCAACGTTAGCTATTGTCACTTGAGAGAGGTGTGTAATCAGACCTTTGTGTATGGTTTTAGTAGCAGCAGGACTATGAAATTTGGATTTATATTCCAGGATTATAGCTTCTTCCAGTGCCTTGGGGGTGTGTCCTGACACTGCTGTGCTCTGTGTCCTCTGCAGCCATAGTTAGATATTGACCCTGGAGAGATGTGTAAACATTAGACTGCAGCTCCGTAGATGATTGTTGTATTATATAAAGGGAGCTAAGCCCCCTGCTGAATTATACATGCAGCTCTGGATGTGATTGTAGCAGTATAAAATACACAATTTGACGTGAACTTTATGAATGCTGCTCTGGATGTAAGTGTAATATAAAATATTCTACAACCTGAGCTCAGCATTGGGTAGAATGATACACGCGGCTCTGGATGTAGTATAAAAAGAGTTCATCATTCTGCAGAATTATGAATGCAGCTCTGGATGTAATACTTTACATTGTAACTCCACAAATTCCTTAGCTTCTCCACATTGTATGCAAAATATACGGAGCTGCAATCCCGTCCAGGCCTCCTATACACAGCGGGAAGCTGTAAATCGCCTCTATACGTGCTGCATATATGTATAATGTATAATACGGGGTTATTTATCCGGTGGCTCTGGCGCGGTGGCGGGTTATTACACTAGACAAGAGAAAACTATGACTCTATTAGATATTTTCATGGGATAATCAATTTTCCGGGTCCATTGCAATGCTCCGAAGACAAACCCGAGCAGGGTGATATATGGCTCCTGCAGACGGGCGATGACTGTGCATCTGGTGGTGGAGCGCGTAGATCTGCTCCGGGGGCCTCCACCACCAGATGTTCCCCCCGCAGACATGTGCATGGAATATTCCCCGACTTTTAGCCGCATTCATATTTAAAATGAAATTCCATGAATTAAGAATTAGCAGCTTTAACGGCCAGTCAGAAATAATGGCGCCAATCTTCTTCGTGGCCGCGCGCTTCCCGTGATTTCTCTCTGGTAACACAAAGAATTCGGAAGAACGTGACTTCCATGGCGGATCGCAGCTGATTATTAGGTGATTATGTCGTTGTCATATAAATCAAGTTTATTTAAGTGAAGTTTATAAGTCTTGTATATTATGTAAATTTGTCTTTTTAAAATATTGCTGTTATTTATATATTGAAAAGCAACAATATATTGGCTTTAGTTGAATTCTGGCCAAGTACCCAAATACTGCTAGTCAATAGCTGCCTCCTCCTCGCTCTGTCCCTCTCCTTTCTCCTCCTGGAAGCTGCTGTTGTCCCCTCGGTCACAAGGTGTGTTCTCCGTTCTGAAATTTAAAAGGACAGTGCCAATATTCCTAGAAAATCCCTCGTCCAACCCAGGCAACCCTGACAGAAAGAGGCACCTACCTCCATAGATTTACTTAGTATTATGGGTTCAGGTCCATAGTATTTATAAGGACTGTTCTGTGATCCAATTGCCTAACTGTGAACCATATCTGCCGACCCTGACCTTTGGCTTGTACCTGTCCTGACCTCGGCCTGACTATGCCTATTCCTTTCCTGACCCCTGATGATTTACATCAGTATCTCCTGGGCCCCTCCAAGGGCCCTTTCTAGAGTAATTTAAGGGGTTGCAGCCTTGTGATCCTGCTGCATTGAAGGTCAGTTCCCTGCACAGGGGTCAAAGGATGAAAACTTGGATAACCTTGTTGGGATTAGCCCCAAGCCAAACTGTTTTTATGACAGAGGGGATCCATTTTACAAGACTTCTGAGCCACCATGTAAACCAGTTATAATGGTTTTTCATGGAAATGTAGCTTTTTTTCCCTTTCTGGGTCTCTGGAAAAGCAAATACTAGAAGCTTAAAAGGGGTTAAAGATTGCGCCGTCTGCTGGAATATTTTCCATTGTAAACATCTCACGTGATAATTGCGGCAGCTGTCAGGAGTTTTGGGAGGATGATGTGTTATGGGTCCTTGCAAATAACATATCATTAAATGCAATGACAGCACTAATTAAGAACTGCAGGACTGTTTATTCATGAGGCCCCTCGTCACAACAATTAGGAGGAATGAGTCGCAGCCTCCCCGAATTATTGTCTTCTGCCGCGCCTCAACTTATTTATGAGAGGCATAAACAACTATTATTTGGGCTGCAAAGTGATTGGTTGACTTGTGGAGATGTGTCGTATTAACCAGCTGCTGTAGGACTGGTCGACTAGTGGAGATATGACTTGTTTACTAGTGGACCAGTAGACGTGTGACTTGTCAACCAGTGGAGAATGAACTCGTTAATAAAAAAGAGGTGACTTGACCATTGGACCAGTAGAAATGTGATTTGCTAACTGGTCAATCAGTAGAAACGTGATTTGATAACTAGCTGTGGAATCACTGGTCAACCAGTGGGGATGTGATTTGCCAACTAATTGAGATATGACCTAACCTGTTGAGATACAACTTGTTGACCAGTGGAAAGTGACATAACCAGTGCAGATGTATCTCCATGACCAGGGGAAATCATTTTAAGGGGTGAGGGAAGCGAGTGTGGGGGGTGACTCGCCCCCGGCGGAACCTGGGGGGGTGGCAAGCGCAGTGGCAGCACCACCGCCGGCGGGTCAGTCGCGGGGGGGGTCACTGAACGATAAAACCGCAAGACGAGTCGGAAAGAGCATCCCCGCCGCAGGCGCCCGGAAAACGGATGCTGCACGAGTAGACACTACAGTTTGGCGCTGGATGCACACACTCGGGGGCCCGGCCGCGCCGGCGGCACCCCACTGCCGTCGTCCCAAACCTGGTCGGGGCGACGGACTCGCCGCCGCGCAAAGCTCGGGGTGGAGGGCACCCGGGCTCGCCAACCCACTTGGAGGTCGCGTCACCTCCTCAATCCCCCATCCCGCAGCGGCGCCCCCTCGGACTGCCTGCCCGGGACAACACGTCCCCCGGGCGGGACAACCGTCGTCCCTAAGCGGGCCGGACATCCGCTTTACACACTGCCCTCGCAAGAAGGGCATCACACCCACAACGGTGACTGGTGGAAAACCGGGCAGCGAGAAAAGTGCCGCACAGCAACCGACAGTGGTTTCGGGACGGGTGGTAGGGCCAAAACATGCCCTCAGAGATCCGGGCAAATCAAATTTTCCTTGGGATGGGGGATACTGGGGGGAGGGCTGAGGGTTGCAAGGAGCGGGAGGAGTTGCGATGGCGGGGACGGGGGACGCGGAAGACTGACTGGGGACAAATGGGGCTCGAACAGGTCTACAATCCACAACAGCACCTGTGCGCCACTGGTCTGGCCGCATCGGCGCGACTACCACAGGCCCAGTAACGGCAGACAGAAACCGAGGGAGGACTCTCGGGCGGCGTCCACCGCCGCCCTTCATACATGGCTTTGGTGCACTCTCCGCCCCAGTAGAAAAAACTGATGGCATCGACCCCTGCGGAGGGGGACCACACTCCCCCGCCATCCCCACCTACCCCGACCCCTCCGGGGAAACTAGTTTAAAAGGAAGAGTTATAACGTGAAGTTGTTGGGAACGTGGGTGGTGGGTGGGGGGTTCGGGTGGGGGTGTGGGGGGGGGTGGTTGGGGTTTCTTGTGGGGGGTGGTGGTTATGGGGGTTTGAGGTGGTAAAACCAAACGATCCTACTGCCGAGTGCAGGGCTACTTGAGAGCCAGAGCGAAAGCCCTATATCCAGATGAGATGACGCCTGATTTAAACAAAGAAACGTAAACTAACAAGGCAATGGCAGACTTCCTATTGAATCGCACCCCTACTAAATTTTCACACTTGGTAGGGGCAATCGCGATTAAATTTGCTGGCCACTAAGAGCAAAAACCAGCGGTCGCAAATCTCACACTATCAATGCTCAAACAATTGGCTAGCGATAGACACGCACTGCATAAGCAAGCTAAAAGTCCACCACAGAAGCAAACCATGAAATAAAGATATAACGCGACTCGGAATGCGTAAGTAAACCGTTGAAAGGCATCCGATGATCAGGCTTTTCTAGGACAAGTCTGAAAGCACAACTACTCATGGCCAGATAGATGACGCTCAGGTTAAGTAAACAAATAACCAAAATAAAAAACGACAAATGGCAACTTGTTGCCAAGGTTGAAAGCCAATCTCCCTACCATAAAGGGACCCCACTGTGGGGGGGGAGTGGGATATAATGGTCCCTAAGCGTCTAATCACACGTTAATCAAGGCCAACCTGCTAAGCCGCCGCAACAAATGGTACTTTCAGGAAGGCAAAATAAAAACAACAAAAAATAAAGTAGAACGTATTGTAGCCCTAAGAAGGGCTGTTGGGTGCTGCCTTGAGAAGCACTCCCCATATAAGCCTAATAGAACACGCCTAACACCGCTGTCCAGCGACCCACAGCCCAGCCACTCCCGAGCGCAGCGGCATCCAGACACAGAATGAGCCTAGCCCGCAGGCAACGTGGCGAGGCCATCTCCCATGGTCACTGAGACTGGCCATCCAACCAGCCTATCCGACGTGTAGCCGTCATGGCTGGTGGAAGTGCGAGTCTCACATGGAATTTGAGTGGCTGCTTGTTTTCTGTCTGGCCCCAAAAGCAAAACGGCGGGGGCTGGCCATTTCGCCTCTCTTTCTTCCTCCGTCACCGGGTTTCCTCTCCGGGACCGGAAGTCCGACTCCTGCTCCCGGGGGCGTAGGTGATTGCCGTCCGATTGGCACCGAGCAAGAAGGGGCGAGTCCGCGAATGCCGATGTCCGGTCGGCCAGAAAGCGCGGAGACCATGCAATGGGCGGGGTCGCAGCTCGATGGAAACACACTAGACGCCCAGGGTAAGAGCTTTAACAGAGGGCTGCAGAGACACAAGGGCACAGCAGTGGCAGTGACCAGATTGATAACCTCCAAGGGCACTGGAAGAAGCTATAATAACTCCTGGAATACTAAATCCATTTCAATGGCCTCCGCGCTTAACGAAAAAGCAGACACAAAGGTACTGGATTACACCCGCGCTCAATGACAATAGCTAACGTTGGATGTAGACAGAGCACAGCATGGGGAAGTCCCACTTAGGACCAACCACCTCCATCACGTGAAAATAGAAAACCCATATAGCGCAAAAGGTGTGCCCCTCTTACCTTGACGACGATTAAACAACACAAATTGTCCCAAATCTTGCACAGACACTATGCTACAAAAGCCCCGGAGTAGGGGTGAGGCACTAAAAAGTCCTCCTTCCTCGGGTGGCACTTCGAGAATCTACATCCCTGGAACATAAAGCCATATATCAACACTCCCCTGCTGCAGACGTAACAAAAGGCGTGCTGAGTACAAGACACGTACATACAACGCCTCTCCCAGGGACACACTACATAAACTGGGCGGCAGTCACTGATTTGTCCACCTCTAATACCAGTTAGGAAATGGTTCCATCATGGAAAGGCAAGCAGAGATTCTACGATGAGTTTCCTATGAGTAAGTTTGGCAGACTTTCCCCTGTCCTCCGTCATCTTATGACATGAGAATCTTGTTTATCGATGTAGATTGATAACCCCCGGGGACTGTGCATGTATGGCGTCACGCCGGTGGCGAGGTATGCTAGATATAGAACACAATGTACCAAGTCCTCCAGCCCCGCACAGAAAAAGAAGGACAATGGCCCGCGTAGGCCGCATCCAGCCATGGGGAACAGACTAATTGAGCCACCGCAGAGCATCTCTCGCTGAGTGATGTGTAGGTATCCCGGCACCCGCAACAGCAGGGAAAGCACAGCATGTTCGTCTTACAGTGTGTCAAAGCAGTGATGCCGGATGGGGAAATACAGGAGGAGAGCGATGAGCAAAGACGGCGAGGACCCGGCACAAGAGGGTCTTAGGGCCCCAAACGGGAAAAAGGAGGGGGGGGCCTGACTTCCGAACACGAGGAGCTCACATAGAGGGGAGCGGCTTAGATACAGAAACGCATGACAGGATTAGATACACAACTTAGCAGATTAGTATCGCACAGGATAGATAGATACCCACTCAGCAGACAGTATCACACATATAGGATTAGATCCACACTCAGCAACAGTACACAAATGTTGGCTCAATACACAGCTCAGCAGACAGTATCACATCCCACATTATAGATTAGATACCACATCTCATTAGAGAGCACCACACAGAATGGGATTACTACACATGCTCGAAGATAGATGAGCTGCATATCTACAAACAAAGGTGGAAAGCGGATTTGCCTGGCGGTCCATTTTTGTACATTCTAACTAAGCTGTGTAAATAATAATCTTTAAAGAAGGGATACTCGGTGTCGCTTAGTGGTGTATCTTATTCGATATCAGTGACAACCTTTCCTGGGATCGTGTACTAAATCCATCATTTCTGTAGCTAATCCTTTCATTTGTCATACTGTCTGCTGAGCTGTGTATCGAGTACTATCCAATGCATTAGTGTCTGCTGAGCTTTGTATCTAATCCTATCATGTGTTTCTGTATCTAAGCCGCTACCCTCTATGTTAGGCCTCCCTCCTTTTCTCCAGTTATGGGGCCGCCCAGCCCATTATACAGGTGCTCACATCTTTCTCCTTGCTCTCCCACTGTATTTCCCATCTCCTCTCGCTGACACACTGTAACAACATGCTGTGATTTCCCCTGCTGTTGCTGCTGTGGGTGACGGGATAAATACAAATCAATCAGAGATGATCTGCGGCGGATACATATAGTCTGTCCAGGAGATGGATGCGGCCTCCGCAGGGCATTGTCCTCTGTTTGCTCGGGGATGGAGCTCTGGTACATTGTGTTATATATCTGAGCTCCTCGCCCGCTGCACACATACAGCACAGTCCCCGGGGTTATCAATCACATAGTAAAAAGATCTCATGTCATAAGATGACGAGGAAAAGTTCTGCAACTTTACTAATAGAACTCATCGTAGAATCTCTGATTGCTTTCACTGAATGGAACCATTCCTAACTGGTATCTAGAGGTGTGAACATACAGACTGCAGCCAGTTTTATGTATTGTCCCTGGAGAGGCGTGTAATCAGACTGAATGTTGTTAGTAGCAGCAGGACTGTGATATATGGATTTATGTTCCAGGATTGTAGATTCTCCAAGTGCAAAGAGGTGTGTCCTCACACTGCTGTGCTTTTTGTAGACAGTGTGAGAATTTGTATTTGTGTCTGCTTTAAGTAGCAGTAGGACTGTGAGCTATGGGTTTATATTCCAAGTGCACTGGGGGCGGGACTTCACACTGCTGTGCTCTCTACAGCCAACGTTAGCTATTGTCACTTGAGAGAGGTGTGTAATCAGACCTTTGTGTATGGTTTTAGTAGCAGCAGGACTATGAAATTTGGATTTATATTCCAGGATTATAGCTTCTTCCAGTGCCTTGGGGGTGTGTCCTGACACTGCTGTGCTCTGTGTCCTCTGCAGCCATAGTTAGATATTGACCCTGGAGAGATGTGTAAACATTAGACTGCAGCTCCGTAGATGATTGTTGTATTATATAAAGGGAGCTAAGCCCCCTGCTGAATTATACATGCAGCTCTGGATGTGATTGTAGCAGTATAAAATACACAATTTGACGTGAACTTTATGAATGCTGCTCTGGATGTAAGTGTAATATAAAATATTCTACAACCTGAGCTCAGCATTGGGTAGAATGATACACGCGGCTCTGGATGTAGTATAAAAAGAGTTCATCATTCTGCAGAATTATGAATGCAGCTCTGGATGTAATACTTTACATTGTAACTCCACAAATTCCTTAGCTTCTCCACATTGTATGCAAAATATACGGAGCTGCAATCCCGTCCAGGCCTCCTATACACAGCGGGAAGCTGTAAATCGCCTCTATACGTGCTGCATATATGTATAATGTATAATACGGGGTTATTTATCCGGTGGCTCTGGCGCGGTGGCGGGTTATTACACTAGACAAGAGAAAACTATGACTCTATTAGATATTTTCATGGGATAATCAATTTTCCGGGTCCATTGCAATGCTCCGAAGACAAACCCGAGCAGGGTGATATATGGCTCCTGCAGACGGGCGATGACTGTGCATCTGGTGGTGGAGCGCGTAGATCTGCTCCGGGGGCCTCCACCACCAGATGTTCCCCCCGCAGACATGTGCATGGAATATTCCCCGACTTTTAGCCGCATTCATATTTAAAATGAAATTCCATGAATTAAGAATTAGCAGCTTTAACGGCCAGTCAGAAATAATGGCGCCAATCTTCTTCGTGGCCGCGCGCTTCCCGTGATTTCTCTCTGGTAACACAAAGAATTCGGAAGAACGTGACTTCCATGGCGGATCGCAGCTGATTATTAGGTGATTATGTCGTTGTCATATAAATCAAGTTTATTTAAGTGAAGTTTATAAGTCTTGTATATTATGTAAATTTGTCTTTTTAAAATATTGCTGTTATTTATATATTGAAAAGCAACAATATATTGGCTTTAGTTGAATTCTGGCCAAGTACCCAAATACTGCTAGTCAATAGCTGCCTCCTCCTCGCTCTGTCCCTCTCCTTTCTCCTCCTGGAAGCTGCTGTTGTCCCCTCGGTCACAAGGTGTGTTCTCCGTTCTGAAATTTAAAAGGACAGTGCCAATATTCCTAGAAAATCCCTCGTCCAACCCAGGCAACCCTGACAGAAAGAGGCACCTACCTCCATAGATTTACTTAGTATTATGGGTTCAGGTCCATAGTATTTATAAGGACTGTTCTGTGATCCAATTGCCTAACTGTGAACCATATCTGCCGACCCTGACCTTTGGCTTGTACCTGTCCTGACCTCGGCCTGACTATGCCTATTCCTTTCCTGACCCCTGATGATTTACATCAGTATCTCCTGGGCCCCTCCAAGGGCCCTTTCTAGAGTAATTTAAGGGGTTGCAGCCTTGTGATCCTGCTGCATTGAAGGTCAGTTCCCTGCACAGGGGTCAAAGGATGAAAACTTGGATAACCTTGTTGGGATTAGCCCCAAGCCAAACTGTTTTTATGACAGAGGGGATCCATTTTACAAGACTTCTGAGCCACCATGTAAACCAGTTATAATGGTTTTTCATGGAAATGTAGCTTTTTTTCCCTTTCTGGGTCTCTGGAAAAGCAAATACTAGAAGCTTAAAAGGGGTTAAAGATTGCGCCGTCTGCTGGAATATTTTCCATTGTAAACATCTCACGTGATAATTGCGGCAGCTGTCAGGAGTTTTGGGAGGATGATGTGTTATGGGTCCTTGCAAATAACATATCATTAAATGCAATGACAGCACTAATTAAGAACTGCAGGACTGTTTATTCATGAGGCCCCTCGTCACAACAATTAGGAGGAATGAGTCGCAGCCTCCCCGAATTATTGTCTTCTGCCGCGCCTCAACTTATTTATGAGAGGCATAAACAACTATTATTTGGGCTGCAAAGTGATTGGTTGACTTGTGGAGATGTGTCGTATTAACCAGCTGCTGTAGGACTGGTCGACTAGTGGAGATATGACTTGTTTACTAGTGGACCAGTAGACGTGTGACTTGTCAACCAGTGGAGAATGAACTCGTTAATAAAAAAGAGGTGACTTGACCATTGGACCAGTAGAAATGTGATTTGCTAACTGGTCAATCAGTAGAAACGTGATTTGATAACTAGCTGTGGAATCACTGGTCAACCAGTGGGGATGTGATTTGCCAACTAATTGAGATATGACCTAACCTGTTGAGATACAACTTGTTGACCAGTGGAAAGTGACATAACCAGTGCAGATGTATCTCCATGACCAGGGGAAACAAGGGATTTGTACAGACTTATAGGGGCACATTTACTTACCCGGTCCTGTCACGATCCCCGAGGAGTGTTGTCCGACAGGGATGAAGTCCGGTGCGATTCACTAAGATTGTGCGCCCAATATCCTGCATGTGTCGCTTCCACGCTCAGATCCGCCGGACTTTACCTTCTTCTTCCCTGTGTATGTGAGTGCATGTCTTGCAACACAATTTGAATTTTAAAACCTGGGCTTAGTCTGAATCAGTCTGGTTGTCCGACGGCCAAGCCCCCCAGATTTGTGTTGCATGAAAGTCGGCGCGATTGTGCCAAAATCCTATCACGTGCGCCAAAAACCCCTGTTAAATGCAGCGCAAATCGGAAATAGTCGGGAAACCTGACGGAAATGCAGTATGTGGACTAGAGATGAGCGAACATACTCGTCTGAGCTTGATGCTCGTTCGAGCATTGGCGTACTCGAAACTGCTCGTTGCTCGGACGAATACTTCGCCCGCTCGAGAAAATGGCATCTCCCGCCGTTGTGATTTTTGGCGGCCAGAAACAGAGCCAATCACAAGCCAGGAGACTCTGCACTCCACCCAGCATGACGTGGTATCCTTACACGTCGATAGCAGTGGTTGGCTGGCCTGATCAGGTGACCCTGGAATAGACTAGCCCCTGCCCGCGCTGCTCGGATCATTCTCTGTCTGGATGCCGCTAGGGAGAGAGCTGCTGCTGGTCAGGGAAAGCGTTAGGTCCTTCCCCTGTGTCAGCTGCTAGTCAGCCCCCTGCCCAGGACCCTGCCACAAAAACCCCAGCGTCGCCTCCACGATCCTCCACAGCATCCACCAGCGTTCAGCTCTCCATACCCCAGACGCTGGAGCGGAAACGCAAATATAGTGCAACCCACCCGCACGCCCAAGCCCTTAATGTGCACATCTCCAGATTGCTTAGCCTGGAGATGCTGCCCTATAGGCTAGTAGAGACCGAGGCCTTTCGCAACCTCATGGCGGCGGCCGCCCCTCGGTATTCGGTCCCCAGCCGCCACTACTTTTCCCGATGTGCCGTCCCAGCCCTGCACCAGCACGTGTCAGACAACATACAGGCACTATCCAAATTAAATTGTCTCCATAGCAGCCTCCACACGTTGTCTCCATTGCTACCTCCAAAAGTCGTCCATATAGCTGCCTCCATACATCGTCCCTTTATCAAACGAGGTGTGTCAGGCCGAAATTTGGGTTGTTTTCATGGATTCCACATCAAAGTTGTTAACTTTGTCGCCACCCTGCTGTGTTATCCACAAAATACACTGGCAAACTTTTACCATTTACGGATATTATTTCAGCGCTTCTTGCGCATCTGTTTACATTCCCCTCACCCTCCATATCCTAAACTTATAAGAACGCTACTACACTTGATCTTATACAAAAGGTTCTTAGAAGTGCTGTTTGGGGAGTAGCCTAGAGACAGGGGCTTGGATTGGCGAAAGCTCGTCTGGCAGCGGAGCGCCAGCTCCATGCCAAGAACCAACTAACATAGTTTTAACTGCAGCACCTTTAATCTACTACTAGTTCACTGCCTCCATACATGGCCGCCTTATCAAACGTGCTGTGTCAGGCAGAATTTTGGGTTGTTTTCATGGCTTCCACAACAAACTTGTTAACTTTGTCGCCACCCTGCTGTGTAATCCTCAAAATATACTGGCAAACTTTTACCATTTACGGATATTATTTCAGCGCTTCTTGCGCATCTGTTTACATTCCCCTCACCCGCCATATTCCAAACTTATAAGAACGCTACTACACTTAACTTGGTGCAGGCTGGGACCGAGTCTGACCCTGGGGCTGGTCATATACTGCCGACGCAGAGAATTGCGGGGCCACCCGGCATATCCTAAACTTATAAGAACGCTACTACACTTGATCTTATACAAAAGGTTCTTAGAAGTGCTGTTTGGGGAGTAGCCTAGAGACAGGGGCTTGGATTGGCGAAAGCTCGCCTGGCAGCGGAGCGCCAGCTCCAT
>WNYA01003349.1:0-24547 GCA_019512145.1 Engystomops pustulosus | reverse complement strand
CCAGAGCGCAATCCTGTTCCTGTTTGGACCACTAGCTTCTGGTCCTATGCTTCTCCAAACGTAAATCTCTAGCTTATGTGACAGAGGGAGCGGTGCAGACGAGAAAAGCAGTGTTCAATGTGGACTTAATGCACCAGCTGCCTCATTGGCATGTAGATCAAAAAGTACATAATGTTCAGAAATATTAAAAGTAGTTTTGATATCTTAATGCATTTCTCTTCAGTGTGCTGCTATCAGAAGCTGGTTACGAAGATGATAGACTCCCTTTAACAGGATGGCTGATGGTGGAGGAGCCCTGCTCTGGCTGATGAAGTGCAGTGATCCAGCTTTAGAGTACATTCACACGACCGATATTGATCCCCATTGGCGCCTATGGCGCCCAGTCAGCATCGTGACCATGCACGTTGAGATATAGGACTTGTCCTATATTTTGCCATGTTGCAGCGTCGACCATGCACTGCTCTATGGAGAGGATAGGGGTGAGCAGCGCTCATTCCTCCTCTCCAGAACGCTGCCAGGTGCCCGCCCGACACGTTCACGTGAATGCACCCTTCTCTGCACTGATACAGCACTTACATTATTCATTTGGCTCTCAATAGAGGTTCAAATGAATGTTCTTTTGGTTTAAAAGGTTCCTGAAATGGGAAATAGTCATTTGCATTAATTGCATTTTACTTGGTGACATATTGCCTTTTAAATTACGTTGTGTGGGTCATTTATGGGTATTAAGCCGTTGTGCTCGAGCTTTATGGTGCTACTCTACCATCTTTCTGCTCTTGGGGTTTTATTTGTTTGGGTCATCAACATGAATGTCTTTCTTCCACATGAATAAATTTGTCATCCTTTTACTTTTGCCTGGTCTATTATCTCGTGCCAACTCATGGCGGTGTGTGTCCCAGAGTTGATATCACTTATTCTTTGAAGATGAGAGTTCTCTTATTAAATAGGTGCAATAATGGTGTTTGCGCAATATCTGGATTGTTATGCCGAGAAATTGAATGTAAATATATACAAAATACAGAAATTTTTCTCACAGATTTGTGTTACTTGTATTGAACTTTTAATGTGACGCTCATCCCCTCCTCCTCCTCTTCTGGGGGCCGACGTGTGCCCGCCGTGCTACGGTATGGCGGGCACACATTCGTGTGAATAATATCTTACCCATAGACTATTGTAAAAAAATAAATACATCAATGCCCGCAAAAATTCACAAAGCTGTGGCAATAAAGTGCATTAATTTAAATTTTTCCACAGTGCACAACAAGTTTTTTCATGGGGAAAAACTGTATCTAAATTACTTCTACAAAAACACATTCATTTAATGTTACTTCATTGCACTATAACATTTATTTAAAGGACTACCAGAATGAAAGACTGTATGCAAATGCCCGAAGGGAGTCCAGGCTCCATTAACACTTATGGAGCCTAGAGCCCCTCAGGCTCATTTCCATGCAGTTCTTCACCCTGGTGTTAGATGCCCTGTGTTAAGACAATCTGTGCAGAAAAGCTGCAAATAATAGTCTAAGGCCATTCAGTCAAAGATTGATCCTCGTACCACTGGACTGGTTTCAGTATGTCTGTTGAGTCCAGTGGTTTGAGGTTCGGTACGGGAATGAATTTTTCAGACAATATTCACTCAATGACAATTGATGTTGGGTTAACTGCACACAATCATAATCTTCTTGTGGAGAAATCTCATGAAGTTGTACATCAAAACCTACTTAAAATTTGCATGTTATTGAATATGTGGGTCCCGATTTTTTTTTTTTTTTTTTTTTTGGACTTGCCAAAGATCAGGTTTGTATCCAGAACTTCCAGTGCAAAGCCCTAAGAAAAACCTCCTTCAACGTTCCCTATAATCAGTTACATAGTGGTCGCGACACCATTGTTTACATTGCTTTACATTTTTGACAAATCCGGGAATATGAGAAATAGGACCAACACTACTCCAGTGAATAATATCTAGGTCAATGCATGTAAGACTAACTAACTGTAGGAACAAGTATAAAGAAGCATGCCATTTAATACTTTATAAGATAATTACACCACAACACAAAAACATTCAAGTCTGGTCATTTTTGACAAATCCTACATTGTCTGCCAAATACATGCAGTGATATATTTAGGAGTGTTCTGCAGCTTTGTCAAGGTGGAGGGAATTATTGACTGTTCCAAATATAATTTAAATTTGGCACAAAGCCTTCTGGTCCCTTCAAAATAGCTACAAATTAAGAGCAAACAAGAAGGGTGAGATGAGGCAAAATAAAACATAACTTTTTAATTATGCATTTTATTAAAATATACCAGACCTAGACCACATTCCATCTCTAAACACCATCCAGATGGGAAATAATTAAATGAATACAGTACACAATGCACAGCAGGGAAGATCAACAATGAAATGTAATAAAAATGGAAAGATCTCACCCATAAGGAGGAAGCAGGAACTGAGGTGGTGTGCAGGAATACAGAGATAATGTTGCCGCAGGATGTCCCAGACCAGGAGTAGATGAAGGCACTGCATCCGAGTCTCCCTGTAACTGCTCTGTCCCTGCTCCCCAGAATAGCTCCCGTCCTGACTAGGAGAGTCCCAAGGGGTTCCTATAACTATGGAATCCCTAGGTCTGTCAATACATGCCTTCCCAATGTGTTTCATGAAAATGGGATGAGGTCAGTCCTCTTGACAAAGATTACCAAGTTATGCTGGTACTACATTAAATAGAAGACTAGATTCACCAGAAACACTGTCTACACAATGCGGGTGGATTTATCACATGCTGGCACACCATATTCCCCCCTTACCCACTTCTGCCTTCCTGGATACATCAAGAGACGTTGACCCTCAAATACATCTGTCGGGAGGCTGCGCTATAATCAGTTTTGACAAGGGAAGGAATTTATATAGGGGGGAGATAATCGCAATTCCTGTGTTTTCCACCGCTCCCACTTTTGCATTCAGGAGAAGGCATTTACACTAAAAGTAGTAGTCCCCTGTTATAGCCTTAAGAAATGCATTTGGCACCAGGGTTGTATTTATATGGATTTTTCATTACTGTTCTTTGCTTGTAATTTCCAACACTTTTAATCAAGCAGCTTACATTCACCTCCCATCTGGCTGAACCTTCCCTCAGTGACACCACATTTGGCATATACTGCCATACCTCCATATACTGAACACTATGGGGCACATTTACTTACCTGTCCGAGTCGCAATCCCCAAGGTGCGTTCCCCGACGATCCTGCACTGTGCCGCGATCCACGTAGAACCTGCGCCCAAAATATCCTGCAGGTGTCACTCCCCACTCAGGTCCAACAGAGTTCACCTTCTTCCCGGTGCATGTAAGTAAGTGCTTGTCTTGCGACACAAATGTGAATGTTAAATCTCGCGCTTAGTCCAAATCCGTCGAATCGTCCGACCCCCGATTTCTGTCGCATGAAAGCCGGCGCAGCTGCGCCAAAATCCCATTGCATGCACCAAAAAACCATTCTGAAAGCAGCGCACATCGGAAATCGACAGATATTCCGACGATAGTGTGGTCCGCGGACCCTTAGTTAATGAGCCCCTATATGCTATAGGTAAAACATGGTCACCTAGATTGCTGGATTTCTTATTCTGATATTTTTTAAAACTGGCAGCTACTTGATTTTTCTGCTGCATTCAGAGGTTAAATTGTCTCTGACAATGAAAAATATAAAGACACAGCACTTCTACATCTGTATCTAGTTCACTTAACCTGTAAAAGTGGTCATCTGTTCCTGAAAAGTGAGAATTTCCACTAATCTACCTGTCCTGGTCCTGTCCAATGATAGGTAATCATTAACTGACTTTTTATTGTTTTTGTGTTTACTTGAGTATATTAAATACTGCTATTTGATTAAATTTGAGATAAGAAGGCCAATATACTAAAAGGTACTATACATTGCAACAGCAGAACATTAAAAAGACCTGGCAGACATTTAGTTCCAGTCTCTGATGTCTTTTCGGCTGCACCATGAAGGATGAGCACTGGATGATCACATTACAGAAGGTGTTTTATCCATTTTTGGCCATTATTGGGATCCCGTGTAAGTATTTATTGTTTTGTGTTTTCTCAAACTCAAAGAAAACCTATCAGGTCAATTTGGGACCCTAAATCAACTAAACTGTATATCTGATTTGCGTGGAATCAGTTAAAAAGAAATACATTTGTATTCACATCTGCCGTAACTTTGCTGGCAACTCGTCTTGCGGTGTGGCACATGAAGCTAGGATAATATCCCAGCTTAATTGCACATGTACTACAGCTGAGGTGCTTGCGCAGTGAAGCCGGGGTGCACTTTGCCTGCTTCACTTTATGCGACCATGTAGAGGGCAATTTGGGACACTAAACCACTGGACCATTAGGACCTGTGGGTGGTTTAGTGTCTCAAATCGCCCTGACAGGTCCTCTTTAATAATTTAAGATTTTCTGATATCTCTTTTCCAAAAGATGAAGTCTTCTTTTGGATTTCTGCTTTAACAACATTGATATATGCATTAGAACTTTACATTTTTCCATTTCCAAATTATGGATAGATTATTTTTTGCTAAAATTTTGATAAATTTTTAATGGCACTCATTGTGAAAACTGTTATATTTTACAGCAAACCTATTAACCTTCTTCATTTTTTTGAGAAGAAACTGTGGACTTTCACCCTCTTGTCGCTGTTACATGATGGCAATGGCCGTGGTGGATACAATGGTCCTCATCCAGATTGTCATCCTTGAGATAATCCTTAAATACTACACTTTAGAACCTTTCTGGAGCCGAGAACCATGGTGTATGATCCGGGATGTGTTAAGTTATGGCGTTTATAACACTTCTGTCTGGCTGGTTGTCTGCTTTACCATTGAACGATTTGTTGCAATCCGAGCTGTCTGTGTCAAACCCAAGATGTGTACAAGAAGATACACCCTCTACCAAATAATGGCTGTCTTTTTCTGTAGTCATCTGCTATCTATTCCATATTTTTGGTCAAATGAGTCAAAGCCACTGAATGAGACGAAAGGATTTATATGTGTTTACAATGTTCGGTTGGAAAAGCACTATGTGGATGGCTTGGTATGGTTTCAGTATACTTTTGTATACGTCATACCGTTCATTATCATTTTTACTCTAAATGGTTTAATTCTAAAGCAGATCTGCCAAAGCAACAAAGTACACAATGCCATGCAGCCAAACCGCAAGAGTTTCTCAGCATTTGTTATGGTGAAGAAGCAGCGGCTGAAGTCAATGGTGCTGTTAGTGACTGTCTCCATGACTTTTTCATATCTTTGCACCACACGATTTGTTACCCAAATACTTATCAAAACGATGCACTATGAAATAGACAGAGGGGATTATAACAAAACCATTAACATAGTTGCAGATATTGGCACCATGCTTGACCTTAGCAACACTGCAGTCAACATGTATCTTTATGCTTGTACACAGTCAAGATTTCGAAAGGAGATTATACAGTTAGCAAAAACATTAATAATCCCTTGCAAACATGACAGATTGCAGACAAATATTCCTGTCATATCTCACATACTGTCCTAAAACTAAATAGTCTCAAAGCAGTCTTAAAGTATACAGGCGGTCCCCTACTTAAGAACTCCCAACTAGTTACAAATGGACCACTGGATGTTGGTAATTTACTGTACATTTGCCTTAGGCTACAATAAACAGCTATAATAGTTATCAAAGGTGTCTGTAATTAAGCTGATTTTTTATCCACGGATGTCAGCGATGCGGATACAGGCCCAGACAGGGTAAACACCCGCAAAAGAGGCCCCAAACACAGAGACGCATCACCAGGACAAAAGTCGAGAAAAAGATACTACCGACATTAAATGAACAAGTGAGTATGATGGAGAATGATCAAAAATTCCAAATTGTAAATCTATCCTCACACGTACTGACAGAAGCTGAAACTAATGTATTGCGGAAAGGATTAACATTTTCTCCCATGCAGAAACTGGACAAGTTCACATTCATTAAGGATGTTTACTTGTTTTGTAGACAACTAACATTTAAAATTCTATACCGACAGCCTACCCTCTTGGACAATCTGGATGAGATGGAGAGACAGGTTTTCACTGATCTGTTGGAACTGCTGGAGGAGAATGAGGAAACACAACCAACACAAGGTAACATCTTCCCAAGCCGCCTACCATCCCAATCTACACCATCCTTGGCTATCTGTCCAGCAGTTAATGTATTCTTTCAAACAGTTCTACAAGATATACATAAGATAAACCCCAATCCGGTACGAGGAAACAACATCTCCAAAAAAGAACAAACAGCCATTACATCATTAGCAAAAAATGACAAATTTATCATCAGAAATTCCGACAAAGGAGGTAACATAGTGTTGTGGGCAGTAGAAGACTATATCAAAGAGGCAAATAAACAACTGAATAACCAACATTTTTATTCCAGATTACCAGCAGACCCCACAGAAGTGTTTAAACGAAAACTGGACCGTCTAATTACAGAGGCATTATCACAAAACATCATAACCAAAAAAGAAGCCAATTACCTGACAGTGGAGACACCAATAATCCCCACATTTTATTTGGTCCCCAAAATACACAAATCTTCACAGCAACCTCCAGGTAGACCAATAGTGGCGGGGATTGGTGGGCTCTGTGAAAGAGCTTGTATTTATCTGGATTTTTTTCTGCAGCCTCAAGTAGTAAAATTGGATTCCTACATTCGTGACTCCATGCACCTCATAGAACAACTGGAAAATGTGAAAGTGGATCAAGATACGCTTATTGTGGTCATGGATGTAGAATCGCTATATACAAATATAGCACATCAACTGGGAATGCAAGCGGTTACATATTTCCTACAGAACCAGTCGACCTTGGAAAGTAAGCAAATTTCCTTCATTTTAGAATTACTATTCTTTGTGTTAAACCACAACTATTTTGTCTTCAACAAAGATTTTTACAGACAGGTGTCGGGGACGGCAATGGGCGCGCGGTGTGCCCCCTCCTACGCAAACCTCTTTTTGGGATGGTGGGAGGGGACGCACGTGCGCCCGTTGTCGGCCTTTCAAACCAAAGTCAAGAAATGGTACAGATTTATCGATGACATTGTATTTTTGTGGCAGGGGACCAAAGAAGAATGCACAACATTTATAGAAGAACTGAATTCAAACAACATTAATGTGAAACTAGTCCCGAACATCTCGGACACAATGGTGGATTTCTTGGATCTGAAGCTCATCAAAAAAGGCAATCAAATTATAACATCATTGCATCGAAAGGATACAGCCACAAACAATATATTGCATTTTGAGAGCTTCCACCCCAGGCATTTAAAAACAGGCATACCTTACAGCCAATTTCTAAGACTGAAAAGAAACTGTCATAATCCTCAAGACTTTAAACAACATGCCAAAGAATTAACGGATAGACTAAAAGCCAGAGGCTACCCGAAACGAATTATTTCCAACGCTTACATGCGAGTTAAAGAAATAAACAGAGAACAGCTACTCGTGGTGAAAAACAAAAAGACAACAGGACAAAACCAAGTAAGACTCATTACAACATATAATAATCAGTGGCAAGAGCTATACGAAGTTCTAGGTAAAAACTGGGGGATACTCCAAAGTGAACCAAGATTAAAAGATTTCATTACTGACAAACCATCCTTGACAGCAAGGAGAGCGAGAAATCTTAAGGACAAACTTACAAGAAGCCATTTTGTCAAACCCACAACAACAACCACAGGAGGACATAGATTAAAAGGAACATTTGCATGTGGGGAATGTAACATTTGCCAATATATGGCCAACACAGATATATTCATCAACCCCATAAATAACAGAGAATACAAAGCAAAAGACTACATTAACTGTAAAACAAAAAACGTCATTTATGCCATAAAATGCCCTTGTTCAAAAATTTACGTGGGACAAACATCTCAACCACTGAAGAAACGTATACAGCAACATTTCTCCACCATTAACACGGCAAGGAGACAGTTCAAAAATGAAAAGCACCTGACCTCAGTAGCTTTGCATTTTTTAAAATATCACAACAGTTCCTACAAAAACGCAAAAATTTATGGATTGGAAAAAATCACCACAAACATCAGAGGGGGTAAAGTCACGCCCATGTTACTGCAAAAGGAATCCAGATGGATCTACGATCTTAAAACGATGACACCGGAAGGAATAAATGAGGAATGGTTATTTACAGGTTTCTATAAACAGGTATGAAGGAACAACATAACAGTACAAAAAAAGAAAAAAGGAAAAAGGACAAAAACAATATAAACATGTTATATTCTCTTCATAACACAACACAGCAATAAGGTTACATGTAACAAAAAATCCCCGGTTCTAAGATGCATGTATTTAGAATCACAGATTAACACAATATATAGTCACCAGGTATGCCAAGATAGGCATTAAAATCACACATAGCTGCACATTAGGTCTTTAAGACCAATCACGTCAAGTCAGAACTAGTACACGGGTTGTCACTTACCTTTGAAGTTGTTTTTTTTGGTGATTTTTTTCTTTATTCCTTTTTTCACACAGGCACAATTCACAATTCCCAAAATTAAGAAACACTACGAGAGAAAAGTAAGAATTGGACACATGGAAAAAGCACAGATCACAAGACTCCAAGCAATATACAAGCAGATACTCACAAAAAAAGAAAAAACGGGTCGATGAGACATCAGTCACAACGAATGAGGGGAGCACAAGAGATTCTAATTTCACAAGATTGGCACCATGCAAGTATAACCTACAGAAGGGACTTTATTGTAAAGAGATTTTATGATTATGAGGACAAAATTTAACTATTTAAAGAAATAATGTACTGTTTTTTCCAATACTATGTATCCCATATGCTACTGCACAATTATATGAATATACACACTAACCATAGAATCAATGTACAGAATATTTGCATAACATTGGAACGTCATAACAGTAGGGCACACACCAACTGACCACATATCTGACATTTAGGAACCCAGCCAGCTACCATTGGACCGTAAGTCCACACATTCCAAATAAACATTCATATTAACCCCAAGAACCAATAAACATCTTTCCCTAGCGAAAAGATACAGCAACATATCAAATTGAGTAACATTTTATGATTATACTGTCAAAATCCATCTAACCAGGTACACTTACATGCATATGTTGCCTAGGAAACACACACGCACAGGAGGGCGGACTGGGGGTGTGTAGGTCGGGTCACGTGGGGCAGACGCAAGAAGGAGGTGGAGGATTGCGTCTGTCTCGCGAGACCTCGGCCGGCGCATGCGCAGTCGGCCCGCCACGCCGAGTTACGGCATCACATACAATGGAACCACGCCAGCCAAGAACACAGGTGAGACCATTTTAATATCCTCACAGTTGAGGTTAAATACAGCATCAACACCCAAAAACATTCACCCCTGAGGAAGCCAAACAGTGGCGGAACGCGTGGGGAGCTGAGCCCCTATCCCTCTCTACTGGATATGGTGATATCTGACCCTAAATTTATCTGAGATATATGTATATTGCCTATACATGCTGATGCATCTGCATTAGGGAGCACAACATCCCCTAAAGACCCAACACATGGGACATAACATCTATACTCCAACGACCTCACACAGCATATATAGGTCACCACTTCCAATAAATACACACAGGGATAGTAAGGGCACCGCATGAACTATAGAGACACACACAAATAGTTCATGCTTGGAATATTGCACATGTTTGTTGTGCGGTTTTAAATGTTTTTAAATGTTTGTTTAATGTGAGATTACAAATAAAGCAATATTTATATATTTTTTGATACTCAACAACCTTGTATTGGTTTATATAGCCTACCACATACAATTCCCCTCTTTTTCTTTTTGAATAACATAGATTAATTTTGGGAATTGGGGCCACAAAAGTCCAAGTGTTCCTATCAAGATTACTTAAGGGGATCTCCGGTATCCTACCCATGTGATCCCATTTCTAGACGCAGTACATACACCTGCATAAGTAATTAGAATCTCACAATCTGAGAGTGATCTCACCATGGCGTTTGATCTAAATGCTAGGGAAACTATATGGAATAGTCAAGTAGCATCTGTATTTTCCAGTGACAATGATAACAGCACAGATTCACAATTTAAACACATTACAAAAGAACTAACTGATTTACAAAAAACATACATTAGGGTTTGGTGGAACATAAAAAGCTTGGAGGAATATATAAAACAAGGCATCATGCCTAGAGGTCTACGCATACAAATCTTCCCGTCCTGGGAGGTAGAAGAGTCATTTAGAACTACTTGGGAGCAAGGTCTTACACAATGCTCCATCATTTTGATCCAAATGCTTTTGACACATGATCGGACTTTACTAAGTCAAATCAAGGAGAAAATACAAAAAGCAGAAACACAACTACTGCAGTACAATTTACAAAATCAAGTTACACCGTTCCAGAATAAACTTAAAGAAATCCTAGAAAAGTATGAAAAAGAAATCAAAGAGGGAAAAAGAAACAAATTTAACAGAGACAGAGATGATTATCAATCAAAGAAAGAATATAAATGGACACATAAAGGAAATAGGCGAGGCACACGGAAAATTGTTACCAATAGACAAAATCTCAGTAAACAGAATACAGCAGAAGAACATACAGAATCAGCATCAAGTGATTTTTTATCCACGGATGTCAGCGATGCGGATACAGGCCCAGACATAGGGAATACACCCCGCAAAGAGGCCCACCACCCAAACACAGAGACGCATCACAGGACAAAAAGTCGAGAAAGAGATACTACGACGTTGAACGAACAAGTGAGTATGATGAAGAATGATCAAAAATTTCAAATTGTCAACCTATCCTACACGTACTGACGAAGCCGAAACTAAGGATTGCGGGAAAGGATTAACATTTTTCTCCATGCAGAAACTGGACAAGTTCACATTCATAAGGATTTATCTTGTTTTGTAGACAACTAACATTCAAAATTCTATACCGACAGCCTGACCTCTTGGACAATCTGGATGAGACGGAAGAAGACAGGTTTTCACTGATTGTTGAACTGCTGGAGGAGTGAGGAGAAACACAACCAACACAAGTGGTAAACATTTCCCAAGCCGCGTACCATCCCAATCTACACCATACTTGGCATCTGTCCAGCAGTAAATGTATTCTTTCAAAACCTCCTACAAAGACATACAAAAGCTAAACCATAATCCGGTACGAGGGAAAACAACATCTCCAGGAAGAACAAAAAGCATAACATCATTAGCAAAAAATGAAAAATTCATCATCAGAAATTCCGCAAAGGACTGGTAATATAGTTTTGTGGGCAAGTAGAATAGAAGACTATTCAGAGAGGCAAAATAAACAACTGAATAACCAACATTTTATTCCAGATACCAGCAGACCCCACAGAAGTGTTTTAAACGGAAAACTGGACCGTCTATATTGCAGAGGCATGTCACAAAAACATCATAACCAAAAAGAAGCTAATTACCTGGACAGTGGAGACACCAATAATTCCCACATTTTATTTGGTCCCTAAGTCCACACAATTTTACAGCAACCCCCCCAGGTAGGACCAATAGTGGCGGCGGGCATCAGTGGGCAGGGCTCTGTGAAAGAGCATGTATTTATCTGGATTTTTTTTCTGCAGCCCAAGTACTCAAATTGGACTCCTATATCGCGATCCATGCACTTAAGAACAATTGG
Organism: Engystomops pustulosus; assembly: GCA_019512145.1. Lineage (NCBI taxonomy): Eukaryota > Metazoa > Chordata > Amphibia > Anura > Leptodactylidae > Engystomops > Engystomops pustulosus. The sequence continues at coordinate 12,825 of WNYA01003349.1, read as the reverse complement.
AAATGTGAGAGTGGATCAAGACAACGCTCATTGTAGTCATGGATGTAGAATCGCTATATACCAATATAGCACATCAACTGGGGATGCAAAGCGGTCACATACTTCCGAAACAGGACCACAACCTTGGAAAAGTACAGCATGTGTTCCTTATTTTAGAAATTTGTTCTTTGTTTTTTAAACCATAAATACTTGTCTTCACACAAGGACTTTCTAACAAAGGTGTGGGGACGGCAATGGGGCGGCCCGCGGTGTGCCCCTTATGCAAACCTTTCTGATCGGTGGGGGAGGGGGACACCACGTGCGCCCGTTGTCGGCCTTTCAAACCAAAGTCAAGAATGGTACAGATTATCGATGATATTGTATTTCTGTGGCAGGGGACCAAGGAAGACTGCATAACATTATAGAAGAAATGAACTCAAATAACATCAATGTGAAAACTAGTCCCGAACATCTCGGACACAATGGTGGATTTCTTGGACCTGAAGCTCATCAAAAAGGTAATCGAATTATAACATCACTACATCGAAAGGATACCATCACGAACAATATACTGCATTTTTGAGAGCTTCCATCCCAGGCATTAAAAACAGGCATACCCTACAGTCAATCTTGAGGCTGAAAAGAAATGTCATAATCCTCAAGTACTTTAAACAACATGCCAAAGAATTATGGACAGACTAAAAGAGCCAGGGGCTACCGAAAAACGAATCATTTCCAACGCTTACATGCGATGCAGTCAAAGAAATAAACAGAGAACAGAGCTATTGTAGTGAAAACACAAAAGGGGAAACAGGAACGAAAACAAGTAAGACCTGCCATCAAACAATAATAACGCCAAGCAGGAGCTATACGAAAGTATAGCAAAAATGGGGGATACTCCGAAAGCGAACCAAGACTACAAAATTCATCAGTGACGACCATCCTGACAGCGCAAGGAGAGCGAGAAATCTTAAGGTAAACTAACAAGAAGCCATTTTGTCAAACCCTACAAACAACAACCAAGGGGACATAGACTAAAAGGAAACATTTCATGTGGGGAAGTGCAACACCTGCATATATGGCTAACAGACACATTCACAACCCCATAAAAATAGAAAATACAAAAGCAAAGGACTACATCAACTGTAAAAACAAAAAAAGTCATTTATGCATTCATAAAATGCCTTGTTCAAAAATTTACGTGGGAAACAACATTCAACACATAAGAAAGTATACAGCAACATTTCCTACCATCAATACAGCAAGGAGACACTTCAAAAACGAAAAGCACCTGACTCGTAAGCCTACATTTCTAAAATAATCATAAACAGCTCCTACAAAAACGTAAAAAATTTATGGATTGAGAAAAAAAATTACCACAAATATCAGAGGGGGAAAAGTTACGCCATGTTGCTGCAAAAGGAATCCAGATGGAATCTATGATCTTAAAACAATGACACCGGAAGGTAATAAAGGAAGAATGGTTATTCACAGGTTACTACAAACAGGTATGAAATATATCAAAAGCACAATATACCAAGTACGAAACAAAGGGACATAACTAATCAAATATGATATATGTACTCTATATTACAACACCAGCAACAGGGTTACAGATCACAAAAACTTCCAAAAACGCATGGGTCCCAAGAATCAAGATATAAACACATTAGAGTCACTATTCAGCCAAGACAGGATCGAATCACTACCACACAACTGATACTTGGTCCGTTAGACCAAATCACGCCATGCCAGAAACCGGTTACAGGTGTCACTTACTTTTAAATGTTTTTTGGTGATTTTTTTCTTTCTTTTTCTTTTTTCCACAAGGCACAAACACACAACTCCACAAATCAAGATGAGCTACGAGAGAAAAATAAAGAGAAACAAATGAACACAGCGAAAAAAGCACAGACACACAAGACACCAAGAACATAAAAAGCTGAATTCACAATTAAGAAGAAAAGCTGGCCGTCAGGGCATATTCACAACAAACGTGGGGAGCACAAGAACTTTAATTCACAAGAATGGCACCATGCAAGTAAACCCACAAGAAGGGACTTTATTTTAAGGGATTTTATTATATAAGGATAAATTTAACGTTTTAAAGAATGATGTACTGTTCATATTATGACCCCACATGCTATTTGTGATCGGAGGCGCCCCGACACCGCGCAGACCCCACCATTTTTTGTGACACTGAGTTATGGATCCCTAAATGTCCACGGTTCAAGTAAGAAAGAATCGTTGTACAATATTGGTTGTGGCACAACGAAGCAGGTACATACAGAACTGTCCACAGTATTCTAATGTATAGGAAAACAGTAAAGCAAACTCGCCTGAACATAAGTCCATAACATCACCAAAACAATACATACATTAATCGAAATCATAAGAGCACCAATCCCTAAGCTAAAAGACAAGTCGAACATATCATCTAAAGACCAACAATAATTCACTACGATGCTGACGAAAAACTTTCCACCCAGGGCTACATACACGGAGACGTACCAAGGACAACAAACACGCCCCCCGCAACTTGCCCAGGATCGTTGCCGCCGGCGCACCCCCCTGCCACACGTGTTCCCCCCGTCCCCCGCCGCCTCCCCGCCTCTTTGGGCCGGCGCTGGGGGGGCCCGCGGCCCGCCCCCCCCCCCCCCCCCCCCCTGTTGCCCCCCAACCGGAGGAGCCGCACGTGCGCCCAGTATCGGCCTCGCGGCGTCCTGTGGCAGCTCGCCCCCCCCCCCCGTCTGGCGGGTGCCGCACAGGGGCGCCGGGGGTTCTATCGGTAGGCTCAGTACGCGCTGGCAGTCGGCCTCTGTCGTGATGGGGTAATTCGGCTCGCGCACAGTGCCGCCGGCCGTTCGAGCTGCGGTTGACGATGGCTGCGGCTGCCCCGGCAGTCCCCTCCTTCTTTGTCTTCTTTCTTCCTTTTTTCCCAGCCGCAGTGAGGCGCGGCGGCTGCCCCTTCCCCCTTTCCCCGCCGTACACACAGTCGGCCGATTCCTTTCCCCCGCCCCAGAGACCCAGAGATCACGTCACCTCCGGCCACACTAGCCAAAACCAGGAGACCTCCCTTCTCCCCCCCTGCCTGCCCCGCCCCCCCCCCAGCCGCGGTGTCCTGGCCGGGGGCGGGGTCGAGAACCGGTCGAAACGCGCCCCGCGATGGGCGAGTGTCTTCGACGCCCCACGGGGAGGCGGGACAGTCGGTGACTCGGAGTGGAGAATTTCCAGCGGAACACGAAGCCGTCATGGCGAGAGATCCGGCCACACAAAAGCGCAGAGAGGGCACGCACAGGGAGCCAGGGGCCTCCCAGCAGCCTCTTCCGGGACCCGAGAGGACGACCGGGGAGCCAGAAGAGACGCGAGGGACGTGAGAGTCAGGGGACCCAGGGAGCACAGCGAGGAGGCGAGCGCGTCACAGGGTTGCGTGCGCCCCCTCTCCTTTCTCCTGGAACATCCTGAGGTTGCGAAAGAGATCTTAAACTGCCTCCCCAGCCTGTAGTCCATAGGGCTCGAGCGACGCGCAGAGCGATTAAAGGACAAGCGGAGGTATCTGGAAGATATGCTGCATTTGCGATGTAGGGAGCAACAGAGAACTTCTAAGAACCACAATAATTACAGATAATAGGACACAAAGAATTGCATGAACTCTAACAATACTAAAACGAGCAACGCAGAGGTCCCGCATTTGCCCACTCGCACCTCATATGCAGCCGGGGATAGGAAGGCATTGCCATGAGACTACACAGAACACCACAGGAATAGTAAATGACGTGGAAACGCATTGCACATCGTTTTCTGTTGCGGTTTTAAAGGTTTTAAATGGTTTGGTTAAGGTCGGATAGAAAATAAAGAATCATTAATTCGATCCTCCCCATCTATAGTATTCGGTTTATACAGCCGACAAATAGCAAAGTTTCCCACTCTGTGTCTTAGCTTGAAATAATATAGTATCTAAACCAAACTTTGTATTGTTAATGCTTTATTTAAGATTTCAAAAATACACATATGCTACAAAATAGACATAAACCCATCCATAGGTATATACAACTCCCACCCAATTCCCCCACCCTACCTCATTTTACCATGAACAGAGGCAGAGTAACAGAGGAAAAAAAAAAAAAAAGTACAGTGCATCTTTCAATGACATGTGGCGTCCCCTCTCTAATATCCAAGTACACTCATCACTATCAATTCTCGAATCTAACATCGGATTAATACAACACAAAAACAACAAACAACAAAAAAAGAACTATTCAGCATAGCTGCTCCCCGCCTTGTCGACCCCCCATCCTCACAATATTCGTCCCCTCCCCCGCCCTCTCTCAGTTGATTAAGGTGGTTAACCTTCCAACAATCTCCCTGATATTCCATTGAGAACTGATATTTTGCCCCAATTCTCCCCGGTTTCTGGATATACTATCACTGTTTCCCTTCATATCTGTGTTTAACTTTCACCATTTCCTTAATATATTCATACATTCTGGCCCCCAATTATTGGACATGGTGTTTGGGATAGTACTTATGACTTTTCAGGTGGAAGGTATACAAGCCCTTGCCGCATTTTAACTTAGAAGACACCACAATTAAGATCGATTACTATATCTCTATATCGAGACTCGCCCCTCTCCCTAAATGCTGATCATGTCCGTCCCCACCTGATCCCAGAGAGGTCAGCACAAGGCGCAATCCAAAAAGACATGTAGCCGCCAGGGTACCTCTACCCTTGAGGGCGAGGGCTACCCAAAATCATCTCAACACAACCCGGGGCGAGGGACGGGAGTCAAAATCTATTAAACTACGGAAACTCTTATAACATCATCGAGAATATTATATATCTTGCTTACACTTGAAACCACCTCACTGCACATGTGTTTGGTTGTGGCTGTTTTGAAGTGTCAGGGTTGGAGCTGAGTCAGAGCACGACCGGTCCTGGTTTTAATTAAGCAAGTCGGCTTATATATTGTAAGATGCCGTGTAGGGAGTGCATCCCAGCCATTCAGTTATTTTCTCATTCTAGCTGTCTGAAGGTTGGGAGACTAATCCAAGGCCGTTATGTGGTAGTTCAAATCACTGCAGCTTATAATAGTGGTGTAGAAAGAAATGCCGCATATCTGGAGGACAGTCTCTGGTTACGAGCACTATGTTCAAAGACCGTATTGTTGCTATCTGATGTGGGCATTTGGGGATTAGATGTGAAAATTGCAGTTTCTCTACACCGCATGGGCGAGGCTTTCTAGTGCGCGTGCACCCAACAGATGTGGCTGGGGATTGTGAACTTTCTGGCTAAGATATTGCTTCGCTTGCTATTTATCTTTTGGCACACCTGACCTTGTATCGCTCACTCTTAGCTAAACCTGCACACATTCCACCTAGGACCCGGCCAAAACAGGCTGACGTCGCGACAGCCACAGACGGAAAAGGGGAATTACCTAGTACAAAGCCAGCAAAAGTTGACCCTGATTGAATTAAGAGCAAAAAGAAACGCGTCGGGTCTAGGGTGAATGGTGCGTTTAGCAGAGTGAGCGATAGAAGCAGGGTTGTAACCAAAGAGGAAATAGCAAGCCAGGAAAACTCTTAGCCAGATTATCAGACAATCCAGCCTAGCCAAGAGTTGGCACCTGCGACGCACTAGAGGGCAGCGGCAATAGCACCGGTTGTATGAGATATCGGAATTTCACGCAAGATCCCAAAAATTGCCCACACATCAGATAGCAACAATAACGCGTCTCGAAAATAGGATCGTAACCAGTAGCTGTGAGGCCAGGATACGGCGTGTTCAAATTTTACACATATATACAGCTGCAGGTTTTGCATTGCTTGAAGGCTAAACCACCTAACACCTTGGCTCAGGCTCACCAGATTAGAGCTGCGATGAGAAAATAACCTGAAGTGGGAGCACCCATACACGGCAGTTACAAATATAAGCAGGAGTGTCTGAATTTAAAACCAAGGCTTAGTGCTCGACTCAGCTCCACACCTGAAACACTAAAAACAGCTCACAACAACCAGCAATGTGGCAGTGTCAAGTGTATGCAAAGATAACCCACATACACTGCACAATATAGTTTTTCCAGTGGAAGTCGCGATGTTGGAGAAACCCAATATAAAAACATTCACTGGGTCTAATGAGATTAAAGCAAAAACCGTGCAATATACAACGCTAATTCCCAGGACGTTGAGGTAAACTGTCAGGTGTAGCTTGTTACGTCCAGTCTGTTATTTTAAATGTTAAATAAACAATAAAAGGATATAATAAGTTCTCCAAAATACTCCAACCATCAGAGAAATAATACCATACGGAAAGTATTTTCGTCAAAAACGAGATTACCGCGACACTTTTCAGTGGATTCTAATCCTGCTCTGTTAAATTAGAAGGCATTGCGGAGGCCAATCTATTGGTTAAATCGTTTCTCTTTGTGGTGCAGTATTCTATATCAATCCGGTCCTCTTCTCAATTTCTCTATACAATTGGTCACCTCGACTTCCCTCTCTTAAAAAATTCTAGATTACTGAACAGAGAATGTAAGAATATGGCCTGTACCCTGACCTTCTTCAAATCGTGTAAATGCTCGACAAAAGGAGCCTGCTGGTGGTGAGGGATCTTAAAAAAGGGTTGTTGTAGGGGAGTGTATCCAGTAAACCCCCAAGCCTCTGCTAGGAATATCCTGTGAAATTAAGTCCATAGAGTCCATCACTATTATCCTTATGTAATCCTTTAGCGTATGTTCTCCCAAATGATTCCACTCTTTGAATCCATGTGCTTCCTACTGGCTGCAAATTTTGGATATTATCTAGAATGGGAAAGAGGGGGGACAAGCAGGTGTGAGAAATGATTTCGTAGATATTTGTTACTTACAGATCTTTCAAGTTGGAGTTATGGTTGGGATTGTGAAGATCAGGACTTACAGCAAGGTCGCGGTAGTTGCATCCCGGGGCATTTTTAAGAAAAACGGACTTGATATATTTTTCGTCTCTTTCCACCCATATCTCAGATTTATGTCTATGCCAATACATTACCCTTGAGAGATGTGTGGCTACTATAATATATAAATATGTTTTGGCACTCCCAATCTCCCTACATTTCGATCTGTATAATACTCTCTCTTGAGACTCTACTTTCCCCCCCAGATAAAGGAAAAAAAATATATGAAGATTCTTGAAAAAATGGTTCAGGGATCGTAATGGGATTGCAGTAGAAAATACAAAAAATTTGGGAGTTAAATTTCACTTTTGGCATTTGTGGCTGTGTATACTGGGTGCATGGCTGGCTTGTACTGATATTGGGGGTAGGTGGCTTGCATTTAACGGGGGCTAAGGGCCGGAAAGCGTCTACTGGGTAGCTATGGCGGCAGTTGTATCAGGTACTGGGGGGGGGGTAGGGGCCGCTGGTTACTAGTAATAGAGCTATATCGCTGCCCATAGGGGAAGTGTCGGTAGTCGCTATATTTCTGTACATAGGGCAGTATGATAGGAGTTTATTTTGTGATTAGGGGCGGCAGTATTCTATAGGCTGTAACTCCCACATGCGAGACAGCACCGACAGAAAAATTTTTGGATAAGTTTGAATTGAATATGTGGGAGGATCAATTTGTGCTGGTGTCCCTGCCCGTCTTCCGGTTCCTCAAATTCAAGGCTGACTTGCCAGTGGAATACCGGGACCCAGCGCTCATCGGGGTTACCGGCACCTGCTTGGAGACGTCACATTGAGATCTTCACTGCTTCTGTGGTGAGATGTGCCGACTTTTTCTTTGTACATTATAAGTTTTAGATTTATTCTCGTTAAAGAGGGCGGCAGTATATGTAGTCATATGCTGAATCGGAGGCAAGCATCTTATAGTTAGTTAATATCTTGTAAAGGGTCAGTATGATCGTAGTTATATTCTTGACATAGGAAGCGGAAGTACTATAGTAGTTAATTTGTGCATAGAGGGCAAGTATTAATAGTAGTTATATTCCTTGTCCATAGGGGGAAATATTATAGTAGTTATATTTGTACATAGGGGCAGTCACAAGTCTTATAGTAGTGTATATCTTGTACATATGGGAGCAGTATTATAGTAGTATATTATCGTACAGAGGGGGGCGTTATAGTAGGTTAATTCTTGTACATAGGGACAGTATTTAGTAGCGATATTCATGTCCATAGGTGACAGGTAGTCTCATAGTAGTATATTCTTGTCCGACATGGGCAGGTATATTCAGTATTTATCTTCCTGGTAACATAGGGGTAGTATTATAGTGTTAGATTATGTACCTTAGGGGTGAGTAAAGTACAAAAGTTCTGTTCTTGTACATTCAGAGGAAGTATTATAGTAGTATATCTTGTACATAGGGGCCGTATTATTCTGTAGTTATCAAAAAATGAAAAAAAAAGAAAGTGGCAGCGTCACAGGTCAGCAGCGTAGAGGACCGTGCAGGAGGAGAGGAACCGGTCAATCCCCGGGGAATTGAAGGTCATGGTACACAAAAGAAGGCTTCATCGGCACAGGCAAAAGGTAGTAAATATGAAAAAGTTATTTAAACCGAAAACAGTTAAAATGTGATCCAGGAAAGAACAACACGGGGTATAACGCGTTTCAGACCCCCCACATGGGTCTTAGTAGAGATTGAGCGAGCCCTCTAAAATGCGTCGGGTACCGGTATCGAGACGAACTTTTCCCGATGCTCGAGTGCTCGTTGCGAGTAACCGAGCCCCCTTGAGAGTACCGATGGGAGACTCGAGATTTTCAAGTGGACAAGGGCTCGCACAGGAGGGATGGGAGTATTGGCCAAATGACCTGGGCGCGGAACACCTCAGCAAAAGGATCGGAAACAGCCACGGAAATGGAAAAGGACAACAGGCGAGGGGCCAGCATGTGGATGCCTATGAGGCTGCTTAAGCGCCACCCATTCTGCAGAAACAATCATGGGCAAAACAGCATGGCCATGACAGAGGTGGTGGAACAGAACTGAAGCTAGATCAGCATCGAAAACATCCCAATCATGACCCTGACACTATAGGGGACGGCATGCAGCAGGCAGCCGGCAGCATGGGCGGATGGATAAGAGAGTCCGGCATGGGCCGATACCTAAGACTCAGGCTTCAAACCAATGGGTGAACGGGATGGGAACCAAAAGAAGGGAGCAAGAAGGCTCAAATAATATTTGCGTACATGATAAAAGTTGCCAGTATATTTGGCGGGACTTACAAGCAGTCGGGGTCGGCCGACAAAGTCAACATGGAAGCATGAAACAGCCCAAAAGTTGCAGTGGACACAGCTCGTTTGCTAATGGGACGATGTATGGAGGCAGGGAACTAGTCGTAGATAAGGTACTGCAGTTTTTTTTATTAAAACTTGTTAGGTGGTTCTGGATGATGCTGGGCGCCCGGCGTGCCAGGCGAGAGGCACTTGTCGCACACCAATCAAAGCCCCCTGTCGTAGGGATACTCCCCAACGACCTTTAAGAACCTTTAGGACGTTTAAGATCAAGTTGTAGTAGCGTTCTTATAAGTTTGGAACATGGCGGGTGAGGGGAACGTAAAATTCGCCGCAAGACAGAAGCGCTTTGAAATAATATCCGTAAATGAAAAATAGTTCCAGTAATTGGTGGCTTACACAGCAGGCGGTCGGGTGGGGACAAAGTAACAAGTTTGATGTGGAATGCCCTGCAATAGCTATGGGCCGTCGTGGTGCACTTTATCACTAGGCTCAGCATGTTTGAGCACGCTCGCCCCTGGTCGCTAGCAACGGCAATGCCCGTGTGCTAGAGCTACCGACGGATGGCGCATGCAGGACGGTAATCGGAGGAGGAGGAGCGGGTGGAGGAGGAGGGGGAGATTTGGAGGATGTCAGGCTTTGTAGACCCTGGACCGAAGGTCGGGCCCCTGCATCCGCTGCGTCGCAGTAGCAATATGACCAGCCCCATGGGGTCAGACTCGCCCCAGCCTGCACCCGTAAGTGTAGTAGTAGAGAGCGTTTCTTATAAGTTTGGAATATCACACGGTGAGGGGGAATGTAAACGAGCGGCAAGAAGCGCATGAGTGCGCATGGAGCTGGCGTCCGCGCTAGGCGAGGGGGCCTCGACAAATCAAGCCCCGTCTCGAGGCTACTGCCCAAACACACTTCTAAGAAACTTTGATAAGATCAAGGTAGTAGCGGGATCTTATTAAGTTTAGGATACTTGACGGGTGCAGGGGATAACACAGACGCGCAGAGCGCATGATGCAGCTGGAGCTGGCGCTTCCGTGATAGAGCGAGCTATTCGCCAATCCAAGCCCTGTCTCGAGGATACTCCCCAACAGCACCTAAGAACCTTGTAAAAGATCAAAGGTAGTCGCGTATCTTAGAAGTTTAGGCCATAGGCGAGGGAGGGAATCGTAACAGAGCGCAAGGGGAAAGCGCGAAAAACTCAATTCCATAAATCGGTAAAAAGTAGAAGAACATACAGAATCAGCATCAAGTGATTTTTTATCCACGGATGTCAGCGATGCGGATACAGGCCCAGACATGGTGAATACCCGCAAAAGAGGCCCCAAACACAGAGACGCATCACCAGGACAAAAGTCGAGAAAGAGATACTACCGACGTTGAACGAACAAGTGAGTATGATGAAGAATGATCAAAAATTTCAAATTGTCAACCTATCCTCACACGTACTGACAGAAGCCGAAACTAATGTATTGCGGAAAGGATTAACATTTTCTCCCATGCAGAAACTGGACAAGTTCACATTCATCAAGGATGTTTACTTGTTTTGTAGACAACTAACATTCAAAATTCTATACCGACAGCCTAGCCTCTTGGACAATCTGGATGAGACGGAGAGACAGGTTTTCACTGATCTGTTGGAACTGCTGGAGGAGAATGAAGAAACACAACCAACACAAGGTAACATTTTCCCAAGCCGCTTACCATCCCAATCTACACCATCTTTAGCCATCTGTCCAGCAGTAAATGTATTCTTTCAAACAGTCCTACAAGACATACAAAAGCTAAACCCTAATCCGGTACGAGGAAACAACATCTCCAAGGAAGAACAAACAGCTATTACATCATTAGCAAAAAATGAAAAATTCATCATCAGAAATTCCGCCAAAGGAGGTAATATAGTTTTGTGGGCAGTAGAAGACTATATCAGAGAGGCAAATAAACAACTGAATAACCAACATTTTTATTCCAGATTACCAGCAGACCCCACAGAAGTGTTCAAACGAAAACTGGACCGTCTAATTGCAGAGGCATTGTCACAAAACATCATAACCAAAAAAGAAGCTAATTACCTGACAGTGGAGACACCAATAATTCCCACATTTTATTTGGTCCCTAAAGTACACAAATCCTTACAGCAACCCCCAGGTAGACCAATAGTGGCGGGCATAGGTGGGCTCTGTGAAAGAGCATGTATTTATCTGGATTTTTTTCTGCAGCCCCAAGTACTCAAATTGGACTCCTATATTCGCGATTCCATGCACCTTATAGAACAATTGGAAAATGTGAGAGTGGATCAAGACACGCTCATTGTAGTCATGGATGTAGAATCGCTATATACCAATATAGCACATCAACTGGGGATGCAAGCGGTCACATATTTCCTACAGAACCAGACAACCTTGGAAAGTAAGCATGTTTCCTTCATTTTAGAACTATTGTTCTTTGTTTTAAACCATAACTACTTTGTCTTCAACAAGGACTTCTACAGACAGGTGTTGGGGACGGCAATGGGCGCGCGGTGTGCCCCCTCCTATGCAAACCTCTTTCTGGGATGGTGGGAGGGGACACACGTGCGCCCGTTGTCGGCCTTTCAAACCAAAGTCAAGAAATGGTACAGATTTATCGATGATATTGTATTTCTGTGGCAGGGGACCAAGGAAGACTGCATAACATTTATAGAAGAACTGAACTCAAATAACATCAATGTGAAACTAGTCCCGAACATCTCGGACACAATGGTGGATTTCTTGGACCTGAAGCTCATCAAAAAAGGTAATCGAATTATAACATCACTACATCGAAAGGATACAGCTACGAACAATATACTGCATTTTGAGAGCTTCCATCCCAGGCATTTAAAAACAGGCATACCCTACAGTCAATTCTTGAGGCTGAAAAGAAATTGTCATAATCCTCAAGACTTTAAACAACATGCCAAAGAATTAACGGACAGACTAAAAGCCAGGGGCTACCCGAAACGAATCATTTCCAACGCTTACATGCGAGTCAAAGAAATAAACAGAGAACAGCTACTTGTAGTGAAAAACAAAAGGGAAACAGGACGAAACCAAGTAAGACTCATCACAACATATAATAACCAATGGCAGGAGCTATACGAAGTATTAGGCAAAAACTGGGGGATACTCCGAAGCGAACCAAGACTACAAGATTTCATCAGTGATAGACCATCCTTGACAGCAAGGAGAGCGAGAAATCTTAAGGATAAACTAACAAGAAGCCATTTTGTCAAACCTACAACAACAACCACAGGGGGACATAGACTAAAAGGAACATTTTCATGTGGGGAATGCAACACCTGCCAATATATGGCTAACACAGACACATTCATCAACCCCATAAATAATAGAAAATACAAAGCAAAGGACTACATCAACTGTAAAACAAAAAACGTCATTTATGCCATAAAATGCCCTTGTTCAAAAATTTACGTGGGACAAACATCTCAACCACTGAAGAAACGTATACAGCAACATTTCTCTACCATCAATACAGCAAGGAGACACTTCAAAAACGAAAAGCACCTGACCTCAGTAGCCTTACATTTTCTAAAATATCATAACAGCTCCTACAAAAACGTAAAAATTTATGGATTGGAAAAAATTACCACAAATATCAGAGGGGGAAAAGT